>JAPQWV010000017.1:1800000-2107500 GCA_027422505.1 Craterostigma plantagineum
TTGCTCGTCTGAGGGTCAGATACTGAGGTGCTATTTTCTCCATTTTGATGGGATGGAACGATTGGTATGGTTTCATCGTCCCGTAAGGTTTTTCAGCTAGCAAAGACGTTTCGAGGATGGCATTGGCGTTGGTTTCTTACTAATAATGAGATGTGTGGTATCTTTGCCAGCACTTAGCAATGATAACAAACATGTTATTATTGTCTTGGAACCTTTTAAGTCCAAGTGATGGTTTTAGTACTTTGGTTGTAGTATCAGATTAGATTATATCGTATTTGTGTCTAATGGAACTTGTTTATGATCTCAATAGGAAAGTTAAAACATCTATTTTCACGATCGTTTTTTATGGCTAAGAGCATCTCAAACCGAGACGTGAAAACCCAAAACAAAATTAAAAGTTCTAGTACCCTGACGGCATACTAAAATTCGTTTCTCATTTCTCTCTCTCTTTTTTAAACACAAAATGCGTTTGAGAATAAGATATTCCAAAATATGCGTTTAGTGTTTTAAAAATTACAATGCATAGCCTTTATTTGTTTTAATTCATAAGTACACATACATAAAAAAAAATAAATAAAAAGATATAAAAAGGACTTCTGGTATTAATAAATAGTTTTTTTCTATGTTTTTTATATGAAAAACATATTCAGTTTATTATTTATTTTATGAAATTATTTTTTCAATCGAAATTAAAATAATATTTTGGTCTAATTTGTAAAGTGGTAAATTATATAGGTAATAATAAAAAATCGAGTAGAAGAGAATATTACTAAAACAAAACAGTCTTTTATTTTGGTAACCGGGGAAAGCCGATGGTGAAACCCCGAGGCCGACCCACTACCTGCTAAGCAGGTCGATCAGGTCAATCGCACATGTCTGGGTCCATGTGGGCAGGCCTAGGAAAATGTCACAGGGATGAGATTCGAACTCAGGACCTCTCCCAACATAACCCTAAGCGCCTCTTGACCAGTAGAGCCAAGCCTCATCGGCAACTAAACAGTCCTTTGAGTTTTAGAATTGCTATGACAGTTGGAGAGAATTACAAGATTTTGAGTTCGAGAATGAATTTGAGTTTGCTAATGAGTTATTCGTTTGGAGATGGTCTAACAACGTAGAATCTAAATCACTGAAAAAACAATGAAAAACGCTTTTTTCATTGGAGTTTTCCAAAACTCCCAACAAATTCCGTCAATTGGGAAGTCTAAAACGTATAATAGAACATGTCGGAAAAAGAGCTAGAAATATTAACGCACAGTTGGGCATCCATGGCGAATACACTTAGCTAGGGTGGATTTCGACCTGAATGAAGGACCCTTTTCGGATGTTCAGATGCCAATCTCTTATGATGCATACGCCGATCAGACCATTAAAGCACCGTTGAGCTCCATTTGTAGAAGGCCTTGCCGTGGAGGAGATGAATGCTGTTGATTCTCTTTAGGAGATAGGTTCAGCACCTATGCTGCTGAATCGAGGGAGAAATAATTCCCCTTTTGATTACCAAACGGACACATCCAAGTGGCAGTTTGTGCCTTCTGGCGTTTCAGCGTTTACCGCCGAAGCTTCCCTGGCGTCGGTCCTTCGGCCGGCGGCGAATTCTTCGTCCCGCCGAATTTTCAGATCCCTTCGACTACTCCTTCAATCGGAGCCGCGGCGTATGGAGAGCCGTCGTCGGCGGGTCCACAGCTTCTTCGTTCTCAGTTTTCGCGGGGTTATGACGTCAGCCCTACAGAGGGTAGTGGTGATGGTTCGCCGGAGAACCGCAGGAGATCAATCACACAATCGGGGAGATGACACGGTTGACGATCGTGTCTCTAAGAGGAAAAGAGGAAGTGAAGTGTCTGATCTTCTCGACTGCAAAGTAAAAAGAGATCATTCTGTCGAAGGAAAAGGGCTGAGAAGATTGCTCGTCGAAGGATCAGATACCGAGTGCTATATTCCCCATTTTGATGGGATGGAACGGTTGGATGGGTTTATCAGATTATGGGAAACAACAAATCGTCTGATTCGTCTGCGCATTCCGACGACCGTTACGCCAAAACAAAGCAACGCGGGATACGCACATCTGCCCTGAGAGGACTGCTCGTCGAAGGATCGGATAATGATTGATTTATTCGCCATTGGCGTTGGTTTCTTTCTAATAAGAGATGTGTGGTATCGTTGCTAATACTTGGCAATGCTATCAAACATGTTATTAGAACCTTCTAAGTCCAAGTTACTTGGGTTGTATCATTCAGACTTCAGATTAGATTGTATTTGCGTATGATCTATATTTCAAAGAAATGGAACTTCTGTATAATCTTGGAAGGAAACTCATATTATTTGCATTTCTTCGTCCTTGCTGCTAATGAGAAATTGTGCTGAACAGAGACATATATGAATCACTTAGTTCTCATAAGATCATTTTTTCTGAAGAGCCATCAGCTTTGTAATATGATATTATGATGAATGTGTCCCTGAAGCAAGAAACACTCAATGGAAAGATTACTAGTGATTGTGAAAACAAAAAACAAACTTGAAATCCTATTAATAGGACAATGCATTATTCTTGATGAGCTCCACTAACATGGTAAACCTTATATAGTTATAGAATGCAATTGGTTTAAATTGTTTAAACTGCTTCCACGTGTCCAATAATTATTAATTATAAAAAGTAAAACATTGAAATTATCCACTATCAAACATAATTGGACCATTTTTACCAAATATCTTACATAAATTTCAATTATTTTATTAATACATAATAATTATAGAAAGTCAATGCACGTACTATGCAATGATAAAAACTAGTTTGAAAATTATTGAACAGTTCTTACATAATACTCACAAATTCACGAAATTCATTTAGTGAAATTGTCATTCCGAGTTACGCAAATTCTTCATTGACCGGGAAAAAATAGGATTTCACTCATAGAACAAGTACAATTCAAAATCAAATTGAAAGAATGACAAAAGAAAAAAAATAACTCAAAAAAAAAGGAATGTTAGTTCTAACAAAAGCAATTATAATACTAAAAGATTCAAAAAGTGGCAAATATTCAAAAGAATAAATGCTCGACGCCCACTAAACTATCGTTTGTTTTGGGTACCTGTGAAGCTTGAGGTGAGGTGAGTTCATAATTAGCTCCTTTAATCTATACTCTTATATTAATGCTCAGTAGGAGTTAAAAACTGCTCAATTTGGTGTATCAATCGACCAATAAGAATTTTTCTCAAATTAATAACTAATATAAAATAAAATAAGAAACCACTCACTACCTTGCATTTATATATTGTCACATTTACCCTTCTATTTTTAGTAATACTATTTAATATTTAATAAATAATTTATATATTATGTACCACGCGTCTATGAGTGTGCACTTTAAACTAGTTATCATAGTCGGGCCTACCACACACCACAACTTTATATAATTGTAAACAGTTCGTATATGTATTTGCAGTCAAGTCCCCAAGAATTCTCTTTAGGGTAAATTTCTTATCAGTCTCATTTCAAATTTAAACTTCCTCTTAAATATCCCTCGAATTTTTTCTTCTGATCAGTACTCATCTGTGAAAAGTTTCCTGTTTAATACTCCCAAATATTGAAATGACGGAAATAACCTTTCTTTACAATTGCAAAACAACTTTCAAATTATTATACCATAAGACGCGAATATTCTACCAACAAAAGATGTTATTTTACCACAAAAGAAATACACTATTATGAAATGTCCGTTGTTTGTACAATAACTATGTTTATTAGTATCATAGTGTATTTCTTTTGTGGCATAGTAACATCTTTTGTCGGTAGAATACTCGCGTCTTATGGTATAATAATCTGAAAGTTGTTTTGCAATTGTAAAGAAAGGTTATTTCCGTCATTTCAATGTTTGGGGTATTAACAAGAAACTTTTCACATATGGGTACTGATCAGGAAGAAAAAAATTCGAGGAGTATTTAAGAGTAAGTTTAAACTTGAAGTGGAACTAATAAGGAATTTACCCTTCTCTTTACCGAATAAACTCACCTAAATCTAGGGCTAGGGCTTAGACCTCCTATAAATACCCAAGTTTCTAAAATCAACAGCAGCAAATGGAATCTCCTTTGGGTTTTGCAATGTAGCGCCAAGTTTGTCCAGTGTCCATCCATAGAGCCGACAAGTAAATCAGGTATGTTCAAATCAATCAACATACTTTTGTGTTGTGTTTCCTCTTGATCCACCATATACATACATCTCGTTTAAACAAGCTTACGTGATGAATTTTGTCCATCAAATGGTTTGATCTGTTTTAAGAGATGTCGTCTTTCTTGGGATTTATTCTAGGATATTGATGAACATTAGTAATTCAAAGCCGGGGAAGGAATGTTTGATAGATATGAGATGCCCAACTGTATGGAGGGAGTTTAGGTCGATGTTAGGGCACGATTTGCTCAATTTGTTCTGTAGTTACTGTCTAGCTAGGCGATGAGTTTCTCGTGTTTTCCGATTAATGATGAAAATAGTTTTCGATGTTTGAGAAACAAACTGATTCATCTATATATTCAAATTGGAATTTTTTTGATTTTGTTGTGTAAGTTGGTTGGTCTATGTAAAAAATGCCACCTGACAGTTGTTCCATGACCGTTTCTTCCGTTTTTTGGTCGTATTCTATCCATTAATGCTTATATTTCTGTTCGAACCGCTTGCACGTTTTCGCCCTTTTCATGACATTTTGACCTTTATCATGTCTGAGTCATCGAGATCTTGTTTCAAATATCGCTTATATTGTCTTTAAGGAAGGAAAATGAGTTTGATATGTAAATATGGCGCTGTTTGTTTGACGAGGACCAATGCGTCACTTTGATCGATTATAAGTTCGTTAGTACACTCAAAATAGGTTTTTCTGTAAAGCTCGGTTGTTTCTCCGTTATTATAGCCTTAACCATATGCTATTACTTTTTCAGGCTTCTACTCTCAACCTAATGGCTCCATGTAATGATATTGTCGGCGGAGCACTCATCGCCACGATTAACACCAGCCGTCATTCTCACTGCTCTATAAAGCCATTTCTTTCAAGAAAAGAGCATCCTACTCCATTGTCCCAGCCTACTATTCTTGCATATCCTACCAAAGATTGGGAAGTTTCTGCGCGTCTCATCTAGAGAAAAGAAAAGATTGATCCCGATATCAATGTTTGGCGCGACTAAAACTGTCACTTGCCACTCTAATCCACGTCATCCATTCGGCGAAGCAGAGCCAACGAATAATCCCTTCCACGCAGCTCATTATGTCTGCCAACCATGCTTTTCAGCCATAGCTTGGTTTGGAGAAGGGCAAATAAGCACCACCAGTTTGTTTTCTTTTTCTTAGATTACACCGAACATGATGGAAGTAGGGTTCGGGTAAGAGACATGCCCAACATCCCTCGGCCTTCTCTTGGGTGGGACCGACGTGTGAGACTCAAAGTTGAATGGAGTTCTTCAAGAATTGCAGACGGTGATCGTGTCTCTACGAGTAAAAGAAAAAGTAAAGTATCTGATCCCCTCGAGCATGTAGTGGAAGAGAAAGGGCTGAGAAGATTGCTCGTCTGAAGGTCGGATGCTGAGGTGCTATTTTCCCCATTTTGATGGGATGGAACGATTGGAAGGGTTTCATCGTCCCGTAAAGGTTTTCTGCTAGCAAAGACGTTCCGATTGCCGAGGATATGATGGCATTGGCATTGGTGTCTTACTAATAATGAGATGTGTGGTATCGCTGCTAACACTTAGCAATGCTAACAAACATATTATTATCTGGGAACCTTTTAAGTCCATGTGATGTAGTTTTTCAGTGCATTGGTTGTATTAGACTTAAGATTATATTGTATTTGTGTCTAATGGAACTTGTTTATGATCTCAATAGGAAAGTTAAATTTAATATTGCATCTATTTTTCACCATCCTTGTTGACGGCTAAGAGCATCTCAAACCAAGATACAAAAACCTGACAATTTGTCTACTAGTACCCTGAAGGAAACCGAGCATGAACATGGCCAGTTCGAGCTCGGCTCGATTAAGTTTTAGTGGCCTTGAGCATGGCTAGATTAAAAATATTAAAGCTCGGCCGACTCGATAAGCTCGATAAGTTTAGTCTAAGACTGTGTATTTGAGATCGATCCCGATCTTGAGTTCGGTATATATTAATAAATTAAATACGTATAATGAAATATAAAATAGTTAATATATAAAAATAAAATTGCCGGCTCGGAAAGGGCTCGACAAGCCACGGGCCAAGATATGATATAGGCTCGAGCTCGTTTTAGTCGTACCTTAATTTTATACTAACTCTTTGGACACTCAAATACGTGCTATAATATATAAATATATAAATTAAATTTATTTTGATTTAAAATAGTTAATCGAAATTACAATTAAATTTTTATTATGTTTATATAAATTAAAGAATTGCAGGTATAAAACTTAACTGAAAATAATAAAGATAGTGACTATTTTTTTAAATTTTAATACTAATTTTCTGTGAAATTGACCGGAGGGGCAATGCTTAATAAAATAAATAGAATAGATAATTTCAAATAAGTCATCTGTTTAATTTTTACAGTCGAGAGACCCCAATACAATTCTATTTTTACTGTAAGGTTATTTAGGGTTAGGGCTAGGTCTAGGGCTTATGGCTGAAAACTCTTATAAATACCCGATTTCCAAGAGAAAATCACCAGCCGCAGATAACGTTATATCAGGATCTCCTTTTAGTTCTACGATGTAGCTGTTTTGTCCATCCATAGACCCGACAAGCAAATCAGGTATGCTCGAATCAATAAAACTACTTCGTTGTGCTTAACGCTTGATTCACCATGTACATCTCGTTTGAAACGAGCTTGCTTATGAATTTTGCACATCAAATGGTCTGATCCGTTTTACCTTGTAAGAGATTTCATTTTTTCTTGGAATTTTTGCTAGGATATTGATGAACGTTGGTAATTCAAAGAAAAGGAAGAAATGGTTGGTAGATATGGATCCAATTGTAGGATTTAGGAAGAGTGTTTAAGTCGATGCTAGATCAATTTCATTTTGTTCCATACTATGCTTATTTAGTATTACATGAAAATAGCTAGGTTTTGTTTAGTTTCTCGTGTTTTCTGATAAATGATGCCAAACTAGGTTCCCATGTATGAGAAACAAACTGATCTATCTATGTATCCAAATAGGTATTTGTTTGATTTTGTTGTGTAAGTGGCATCTCAGCATTCTATCGATCTATTTCTGATTTAGAAAAACCGCCACGTGACCGCTGTCCGATGAACGTTTTTCTGTTTTTTTGTCGCATATCATCTATTAATGCTTATTCTTGTCCGAGTTGTTAAGATTTGTTTCGAATTTTCACTTGGTGTTGTATAGTTCGTTATTTGGCGCTTTTCGGTTGATGAGGATCAACCTGTTACCTTTAACTGATGTTAAGTTCGTTACTACTCTCAAAATAGATTTCAACGTCATGTTCAGTCGTTTCTCATCTATTACATTCCATTTCTTTTTCAGGCATCATTACGCAGCCACAATGTCGACCCTTCTTTCTAACTGCTCTACAAAGTTATTTCTTTTAAGAGAAGAGCATCCTAGTCCGTTGTCCTTACCTACAATCCCTGCAACTACTACCAAAGATGGGAAAGCTGTTGCATTTCTCATCTAGAAAAAGGAGAAGATTGGTCCCGATATCAATGTTTGGCGTGACTAAAACTATCACTTGCCACTGCAATCCACGTCATCTTAGGCGTTCATTTGGCGAAGCAGAGCCAACGAATAAGCCCTTCCACCGTTTCATTACGTCTGCCAACCATGATCTCCAAATTGGGAGATAGGTTCAGCACCTAATTTCCCTGGTAATGATGGTGCTGTTCCTAATCTGAATGATCTGCCTGGGATGGTCAATCAACGAGGGAAGGCAAAGGGCCGAGCACCACCACCAACGGCCGCCTCTTTCTGTGGCAGATGGGCTTAGGTTTCCGGCGAGAAATGCAAACTCATATGTGGAGACTACTACGCCTATGCTGCTGAATCGAGGGCCCTTTTGATTACCAAACGGACACATCCAAGTGGCAGTTTGCGCCTTCTGGCGTTTCAGCGTTTACCGCCGATGGCGAATTCTTCAGTCGGAGCCGCCGCAAATGGAGAGCCGTCGTCGGCGGGTCCACAGCTTCTTCCTTCTCAGTTTTCGCGGGGTTATGACGTCAACCCTACAGAGGGTAGTGGTGATGGTTCGCCGGAGAACCGTAGGAGATCGATCACACAATTGGGGAGGCGTGGGGCTGGTCGGAGATCGATCAGGCAATCTGCGGTTGACGATAGGTTGGCATTGGCATTGGTTCATCATCCCATTCTTCGAGCACCTATATTCCCCACTTTTGTGCAGTGTTGTAAAATACGCCCTAGGCGGCCGCCTAGGCGCTAATCGGAGCCAGCCGCGGCAAATAAGCCCAAATCGCCCGTTCTAATCTGTCAAACCGCCTAGGCGCCGAACAAGCCGAGTAATCGCCGCACAACCCGATTTTCGGACGCCTAGGCGCTCGTTTAAATTTTTTTTTTAAAACAGTAACTATAGCTCTCTCTAAGGTTTATAATTTATTTGTGCAGTATTAATGTAGAGTTGGTAGCTTAAGAAGAGATTGGTAGAGTAAATTCAAGCGTTTGTTTTAGGGTTCTGTTGTAGTCATGTAGAAGACGACGATGGACGGATGGAGGCGACGATAGAAATTTAGGAAGTTGCTTATATACTACTATACCCATAAATTTATTGAAAATTTCAAAATTGCCATCGACAATATACATTTAAAGTAGTATAAAACAGTTAATTCATATTACGTGTAATAAAAAATTTCCAAAAGAGTTCTAACTTCAAATGAACAATAATTTAATATTTCAAATTTTATGTCATATTTTTTTAACTATAAAGTAATTGATTTTAGTATTTTTAATTTGGTAATTGTGTCTATTTTTTTGGAACTACTAAATACAATAACGCAGTTAAATTTATAATTATTTGTAGTGTATGAAGCAATGTGATATTTCAAGTGTTCAAATATTGATGAAAAATAGGTGAACCGTCTAATTGCCGCCTATAAACCGTCTAGGCCCCGCCTAGCCGCCTAGGCGCTAGGCCCCCACCGGGCGCCTAGCGAGCGCCTAGCGTATTTTACAACATCGCTTTTGTGTTGTGTTTACCTCTGTTGATCCACCATCCCTCGGCCTGCTCTTGGGTGGACCGACGTGTGAGACTCAGAGTTGAATGGAGTTCTTCAAGAATTGCAGACGGTGCCTCGACTAAAGAGAGCATGTATTGACTGAGAAGATTGCTCGTCTGAGGGTCAGATACTGAGGTGCTATTTTCCCCATTTTGATGGGATAAAACGATTGGAAAGGTTTCATCGTCCCGTAAGGGTTTTCTGCTCGTTTCGGCCGCTGACGATAGGTTGGCATTGGCGGTGGTTTCTTACTAATTATGAGATGTATGGTGTCGTTGTAAACGCTCGCAACAGTATCAAACATGTTATTATTATCTTCGAACCATTTTAAGTCCAAGTGATGCAGTTTTAGTACTTTGGTTGTACTATGAGATTAGATTATATTGTATGTCTAATGGAACTTGTTTATGATCTCAATAGGAAAGTTAAATTTATCATTGCATCTATTTTTCAACATCCTTGTTCACGGCTAACAACGGCATACTCTTAACCACTGGAAAAACAATGAAAAACGATATTTTTCATCATCATATAAATCAGATAAAATGGAGTCTCCAACATTCCCAACAAATTCCATCAAATAAAACGTACAGTTAATCAAACGCTTAATCATCCATAGTTAAAAGCCACGCTCCCGTGAATCCCTTCTGAGGCCCTCACTCTCACCCATCTACAAGATATAATCATTGCATCGCAAACATACTAAATACATGAAGATTATTTAGTTTGGTATAGGGGTGTTCGAGCCGAGCACGAACATGGCCCAGCAGGAGCTCGGCTCGATTAAGTTTTACTATGCTTGAGCTTGGATCGGTTAAAACATTTAAAGCTCGGCTCGGCTCGGCTCAGTAAGCTCGATAAGCTTAATCTACGGCCCCGTATTTGATCTCGAGTTCGGTATATGTTAAATTAAATACGTATTTTAACATAAAATATTGTATATATTTAAAAAATAAAATTGTCGGTATGGAATAAAATTGGTTTGAGGTCGATTTAACTGAACTAGAATTTTATATTAGTACTCTTTGCACATTCAAATACGTGTGTTATAATATATAAAAATATATAATATTAAAATAGCTAGTCGAAATTATAATTTAAATTTATTATCTATATATAAATTATCGAATAAAGGTATAACAATTAATTTAAAATAATATTAACTGAAAATAATAAAGAAAGTATGTGATTTTTTAAATTTTAAATATCAATTTTTATGAAACTGACAGAGAGAAGGAACAATTTATTGCACTTAATAAATAAACAGAATCGATAATTTCAAATAAGTCCTCTGTTTTTTAAGTACTTACAGTCAAGACTCCAATCAATTCTATTTTACTGTAAGGTCATTTAGGGTTAGGGCTAGGGCTGAAAACTACTATAGTATAATTACCCGATTTTCTAACAGAAAATCACCTACAGCAAATAACGTTATCTCAAATCTCCTTTTAGTTCTACGATGTAGCTGTTTTGTCCATCCATAGATCCGACGAGCAAATCAGGTATGCTCAAATCAATAAAACTACTACTTTGTGCTTAACTCTTGATTCACCATATACATCTCGTTTGAAACAAGCTTGCTTATGAATTTTGCGCATCAAATGGGTCTGATCTATTTTAACTTGTAAGAGATTTCATTTGTTCTTGGAATTTATACTAGGATATTGATGAACGTCGGTAACTCAAAGAAAAAGGAAGAAATGTTTGGTAGATATGAGATATTCAAGTGTAGGGTTTAGGAAGAGTGTTTAAGTCGATGCTAGATCATGTTGGAAATTAGGACTTATATAGGAAGAGAGGAACTTATCGAAGGATGTGTTTAGAGGAAGAGGCTTTGTATTACAACACACTTGTTTACAATATTGTTTTGATTTTGCTTGCTTGCTTGATACAAAATGCATATACCTCACCCCTATTTATACTAGTTTCTACCACCTTAAGATTTTGCCAACACATCACTATTCTAGAATACTCCCTAATAAAATCTAGGTTCTATATGATTCCATAGAGTTCTATGGAGTTCTCTAGATTTTCCGTAAGTTTCTAGATATTGGGCTTGTGATCCTCCTTAGCCCAAATATTAAATCAACCTCTTAATAGTCCAAGCCCAAATCAAGTTTATATTTTCAACAAACCCCCCCCCCCCCCCCCTAAACTTGATTTGGTATTACGAGCAAACGTCATAGTCGAGGGTGTTCCTTCTTCGATGGCTTGGTGAAAATATCGGGTACTTGATCCTTAGACTTCACGTATTCCAGCTTCACTTCCTTCCGTGTAATGCGCTCTCTTCGGTCATGGCTAACTGGATTCTTAGCTAATGTTATTGCCGACTTGTCACCCCAGAGAATCTTGTTTGGCTTCTTCTGTTGCATTTCCAATTCCTTAACCTTGTTTCTCTTGCGGGGGTACCTGTTGATTCCTGAGTTCCAAGCTCTTGGTGCATTTTCCAATCCATCGAGCGCATTCTGCAACTTCAGAATCTTACTATTTTCTTTTGTCACTTCATACTCCGTGTACGTATCTTTCTCGAGAACTCCATGTTCGAGAGCAGACTTCATATGCATTTGGTGTATTCTCCCATTATTTTCGTGGTAGCCAATGTCTGCTTCTTTACTGTACCCTTGAGACACCAAGCTTGTCATATTTCTTTCAACTTCTCCTTTATGCCCCTTTTGAGTTGTTGTTAACTCCCGCATGTCAATTTTCTCGATATCTATAAATTTCTCATCCATGATATCTTTCTCTTCTTTAGTGTCTTGAAACCTCATCGGCCCACTATCTGCAAAGAGACAAATGAGAGTTTGATTGTTTTGATTTTCAATTACCTTGGGTACTTCTTGTTGGCTCTTGAAGTGTGAGACTCCCTCAATTGAGTTTTCGTCTTCTCCAGATCCTGCAGGGGGTAATCCTAGTAGAGTATTGACCTCGTCTCTTGTCTTCTCTATCACTGGTTTCTCCATGCTAATTTCTTTGAATTCTTCTTCATTGTCGAACATCACCTCTAAGTTATTGTTACCTTCCACCGGGGTGTTATGATCTTCTCCAAAATCAATATCGTTACTCACTAACTCATTAAACTCCATGGACATGATTTTGTTTCCACTCACGCAATTGCTCGAACCGGTGTTTAGGTACCACTTATTGTATTCGCCGATCTTAATATCCTTATGGGCTAGCAGTAGAATCTCTTCTTCTTGATTTTTCTCTTCAATGTAGTTAGCCATCTCTTCGACTTTATTGATTCTACCGGCTCGACATTCGGAAGCGTAATGTCCGAAATTCTGACAATTATAACACTTAATATGTGATTTGTCATACCTTGATCTTGAGTTACCTCTCCAGTAGCCTTTTGTCGAATAATCTTGTCCTTGATGATTATCTTGGTCGTCGTTGTCCTGTCTCCAACCTCGTCCGTATTTGTGTCCATGGCCTCCACCTCGTTCTCCTCTATTTCCTTGCTTGTAGTCTCGTCCTTGATAATGTTCATCATTATCTCTTTCTTTTGTGGGATCAATTTGCAGTTTGAGTAGTTGTTCTACAATCCCTTCGTTCTTCCTTTTCTTCTCTTCATGAGCTTGCAATGAGCCCAATAGTTGCTCCATCGTCATTTCTTTTAGATCCTTAGTTTCTTCTATGATGGCTACCATATGCTCGAATTTCGAATCTAACGAGCGAAGAATTTTCTCCATGATTCTAACATCATCAATTTTCTTGCCATTCCTCTTTAGTTGATTAGTTATTACTAATACCCTCGAGAAGTAGTCCGATACAACTTCATCTTGTTTCATATGCAAGGCTTCAAACTCGGCTCTTAAAGTTTCAAGACGTACCTTCTTTACCGGATCCGCTCCTTTATACGATGTTTGAAGCTTCTACCATGCTTCCTTGGCGGTCTTTGCTTCCGAAATCTTCTCGAAAGCGTCGTCATCTAATCCTTGATAGATTAGGTAGAGAGCTTTCTTATCTCTCTTTCGCAATTCTCTCAAACTATCCTTTTGAGTTTGAGATTCAGTTTCTTCGTTCTTCGGCTCGACGTAGCCTTTCTCCACGATATCTCATACGTCTTGTGATCCAAGGAGCGCCCTCATCTTGATACCCCAATTGTCGTAGTTGCTCTTGTTGAGTGTCGGGACCTGGAAGGGAACCATGCCGCTCGCCATCGCCTTAGGATCTTCTAGCTCTGATACCACTTTGTTGGAAATTGGGGTTTATATCAGAAGGGAGGAACTTGATATCGAAGGATAGTGTTTAGAGGAAGAGGCTTTGTATTACAACACACTTGTTTACAATATTGTTTTGATTTTGCTTGCTTGCTTGATACAAAATGCATATACCTCACCCCTATTTGTACTAGTTTCTACCACCTTAAGATTTTGTCAACACATCACTATTTTAGAATACTCCCTAATAATATCTAGCTTCTACAAGATTCCATAGAGTTCTATGGAGTTCTCTAGATTTTCCGTAAGTTTCTAGATATTGGGCTTGTGATCCTCCTTAGCCCAAATATTAAATCCACCTCTTAATAGTCCAAGCCCGAATCAAGTTTATATTTTCAACAGATCAATTTCATTTTGTTCCAGACTATGCTTATTGAACATAGCTACGTGTTGTTTAGTGTCTCGTGTTTTCTGATAAATGATGCCAAATTAGGTTCCGATGTATGAGAAACAAACTGATCTATTTATATATCCAAACAGGTATTTGTTTGATTTTATTGTGTAAGTGGCATCTCAGTATTCTATCGATCTATTTGCTGATTTAGAAAAACCGCCACGTGACCGCTGTCCGATGAACGTTTTTTCTGTTTTTTCTTGTCGTATATCATCTATTAATGCTTATTCTTGTCCGAGCTGTTAAGATTTTGTTTTGAATTTTCACTTGATGTTGTAAAGTTCGTTATTTGGCGTTTTTCGGTTGACGAGGATCAACCTGTTACCTTTTACTGATGCTAAGTTCGTTACTACTCTCAAAATAGATTTGAACGTAAAGTTCAGTCGTTTCTCATCTATTGCATTCCATTTCTTTTTCAGACATCATTACGCAGCCACATGGCTCTGCTTGATGATAATGTCGGCGTAGGATCCGTCGGGACAATGTCGACCCTTCTTTCTCATTGCTCTACAAACTCATTTCTTTCAAAAGAAGAGCATCCTAATCCATTGCCCTTGCCTAACATCGTAGCATATCCTACCAAAGATGGGAAAGCTGCTGAATTTCTCATCTAGTAAAAGGAAAAGATTGGTCCCGATATCAATGTTTGGCGCGACTAAAACTATCACTTGCCACTGCAATCCACGTCATCTGAGGCGTCCATTCGGCTAAGAAGAGCCAACGAATAAGCCCTTCCACCGTTTCATTACGTCTGCAACCATGCTCTCTAGATTGGTTCGCATAAGGGCAGAAAAGAACCACGACCTTGTGTGTTGCTTCTTAGATGACACGGATAACGATCGTGTCTCTAAGAAGAAAAGAGGTAGTGAAGTGTATGATCCCCTTGACTGCAAGTAAAAGAGATCATTCAGTCGAAGAAAAAGGGCTGAGAAGACTGCTCCCGAAGAAAAAGGACGTTTCTGTGGTTGACAATAGGTTGACGCTGGCGTTGGTTTCTTACTAATAATGAGATGTTTGGTATCGTTGCTAACACTAGGCAATGCTAACAGACATGTTATTATTATCTTGGAACCTTTTAAGTCCAAGTGATGCAGTTTTAATACTTTGGTTGTATCAGATTCAGACTTAAAATTAGATTGTGTTTGTAATAGAAACGTGTGTATGCATGATATCAGAAGGAAAGTTAAGTTTATTATTTACATCTATTGATCATCATCCTTGTTTGTTGCTGCTAGTGAGAAGCTATCTACAACTTACTTAGTTCTGAAATACGATCTATTTGTGTGAAAATGATCTCAGCTTGATAAGTTAGGATTTTAAGTAATTTTAATCTCCGTAAAAGCGTGTTATTAATTATTATTTATCGAATTATCTTCAAATATCCCACGATTACATTTCATTACTTATGTGGCATTTATGTGAGCAAAAGAAAAGAAAGAGATAAATATACATGTGGGAATATCGCGTTTGTAGACAATTATTGAAAGCCACCATAAGTTCACTCATTCGATCAAGTGGGAAGCTGGGTTGTGGCTTCATTCGCATATGACAAAAGAGAGAAGCCAACATATGAAGATTCACACACGGCTCAAGGCATTTCTTGAAGAGAAAAATCTTTTTCTTTGGCTGCTCGAGATTCCAATGTGCTCAAGGACCGGAAAAAAAAAACAAATACGAAGAGAAGGCTGCGCAATGATTAAGATGGAATTGACCAAACTTTGCTCTCAATCACCTATAAACAGCAGTCTTCACGTACATGAGAGGGGGAGAGCACAGAGCTAAAAAAACACAGACGCATATCATATTTCATCCTCTCAAATATTGCTTTAAGGCCACCTACAATAAAATTCGGCAGAGCAACCAACACAGACATCGCAGTCCGCGGGCTGCTGCGGCTGCGAATCATCAAGGTCGCTGCTCTTCGTTCGCATCACACATCTGACGTCTCCCTCACGCTGAACATCCACAGGGCCGAGGATTATTGTAGCACACACCTCTCACACCTTCTCCCTAACCTCGCTGCCAATCGAAGCTCACAGCTCAAGGAGCAAGCAGGAGCCACCAAGCAAGCTGCTCTCGGGCAGCACATACCACACGGTTGAAATTTTCCAAGCAGCCAGCTCTTGTACGGGAGGAGGAGCAGTGAACACGGAGGCGATCTTTCAACAGCTGGGAACTCGCCGAGACTCACGACCCTGCCGTATCATTGACGACCAAGAAGAACCGAGAAAGCTACGAGCACGATCCCGAGGGTCTCCAAGGTGCCTCCTCCACGACGGAGAGAAACCGAGGCGACACGTGACAACTCGAGCGTCGTGAAGGGGCGTATTCTTTACCTTTAATATCTTTTTCAACGAACGAAAATATCTATGAATTTCACCTATAAATTTCATTACAACAAGCGTTTAAACAAAAACAAAACTCAGTAGTACGTATGTTCTATTTGCTCTCCTAATTAATATCTAGAGTATACATTAATTCTTTCCAACTATATACCCCGTATGAAAAGGGGAAAGGGAGTTTTAATGTTAATTTAATTAATATGTAAAGTAACATTAAATAAATATTTGCCTATTAAAAAAGACGATTTTAATGTTAATAACTATTTCACTTATATTTTTACTATGGAATAAATATTTATTAAATTAGAGAACTTGTATAATTCAAACTAGATCTGTCAAACAGGCCGGCAGGGCGGGCCGACCCGTTACCCGCCGAAGTCCACGGGCCTGGTCAAGCACCGCCAGAAAAAAAAAAAAAAAAAAGAAAAAAAAAAAAAGAGGAAAAAAAAAGAAAAGGGAAAAAGAAAAGAGGAAAAATTTTACAAAAAGAGAAAAATTTTAGTTCGAGACTATCAATAATCTAATCATAACTCTTCAATAATAATTTATTTATTTTATTAAACTTAATTTCACTTAAAATTGTAATTAAACATATAAAAACCTATATAATTTATTTATACATATATCATTAATATAAAAATTGATATTTTTGACAAGTCTAATTCAAACCTTTGTGTAGGTAATAAACTCTTATGAAAAGTGTATTTTGCTATTTAATTTCTTTAAAATATTATTCGTATTATGATTAAAAATATGTTGTTCTAAACATACATTATAATATATATAGAGTATTTTAGTTATTTAAAATATCCCCGTTTACAAAGGGGATTAATATTGATACATTTCATAATATTTATATTTTTACGTTTACATGAAAGTATGGTGATAACTATAAGGAGCAATACAATGACAAATAATTATTGTTGATCATGTTTTAAAATAATTATTATAAATATCAATTGTTTGGATGGTAAAGAGTGATACAAGTGAGATCTAGGACTAGGAGTGTAAATAGTCGGACCCATCCATTTATTAGAAGCTTAGAACATTGGGTAACACACATTTGCACGTGCATGAGGATGACACTCATTAGCTGTATATTAAACAATGTTGTAAAATACGCTAGGCGCTCGCTAGGCGCCCGGTGGGAGCCTAGCGCCTAGGCGGCTAGGCGGGGCCTAGATGGTTTATAGGCGGCAATTAGACGGTTCACCTATTTTTCATCAATATTTGAACCCTTGAAATATCACATTGCTTCATACACTTCAAATAATTATAAATTTAACTGCGTTATTGTATTTAGTAGTTCCAAGAAAATAGACACAATTACCAAATTAAAAATACTCAAATCAATTTACTTTATAGTTAAAAAAATATGACATTGAAATATTAAATTATTGTTCATTTGAAGTTAGAACTCTTATGGAAATTTTTTATTACACGTAATATGAATTAACTGTTTTATACTACTTTAAATGTATATTGTAGATGGCAATTTTGAAATTTTCAATAACTTTATGGGTATAGTAGTATATAAGCAACTTCCTAAATTTCTATCGTCGCCTCCATCCGTCCATCGTCGTCTTCTACAAGACTACAACAGAACCCTAAAACAAACGCTTGAATTTACTCTACCAATCTCTTCTTAAGCTACCAACTCTACATTAATACAGCACAAATAAATTATAAACCTTAGAGAGAGCTATAGTTTCTGTTTTAAAAAAAAAAATTTAAACGAGCGCCTAGGCGGCCGAAAATCGGGTTGTGCGGCGATTACTCGGCTTGTTCGGCGCCTAGGCGGTTTGACAGATTAGAACGGGTGATTTGGGCTTATTCGCCGCGGCTGGCTCCGATTAGGCGCCTAGGCGGCCGCCTAGGGCGTATTTTACAACGCTGATATTAAATGTTATGCCTCGTAACTATTTGGCTTTGATTCATGTCAATTCTCTGTCTCCAGCTACGCATTTAATACACTACAGAAGATATCGATGGTTGCATTATACAGTTCCAATTATATTAATATCATATGTAAAGGCGTATTCTTTACCTTTACATGTGTGGTTAAGGGCGTGTTAGGCCGAACTATTATTGCGTGTTGGTGTTATTTGTATTTTATTCAATCGTATGATTTAAGTTACGTGTTCGTTATCTGTGTTTACTGCTTGCGTATGTCTGATCAACATGTGCATGACCTTTGGTTGGTTTATGAGACGGACAAAGTGATTAGACCGGTTAGAACAATAGATAGCGAGTACCAGGACGTAAAACCGACCAGAGATGGAAGTTTGTTTCATCTGTGTGGTTTCCGAGACCTTAGGCGCCGAAAGCGTCTAAACTCGGAGAAATTCATAAAGTCGAATGCATGCGGGGTAGCTACAGTCATATAGAAATATAGTTGATTGATTCACTTTCGCATAGGATCGTTATTGCGGGACAAACGAGTAACGATTATTTTAGGAATTTCTACCTTAATTAGATTTATATTGTTTAGATAATACCAATCGTATTAATATGTAGAAATATTTTGTGCCGAGCACGTGCCTTGACCACATCCGCCGTTGATTTATCCATTTTCTTTCTTGCTTTAATTATGTTATTTTTTTATTTGCATTTTATTTTCTTTTATTAAATCCACAACATATAAAAACTCGTTTTAGTCTAAATTAAATTTCAGAAAAATATCTTAAATTAATCGAGATGTCCTCGTGGATCGATACTTGGACTTGTTCATTTTATACTACTTGCGCGACCTAGTACACTTGCTAGTATTCGAGCTTTTTAATGAGAATATGATGAATGTGCCTTGAACAGGAAGGGACATAAACAAATCAGGCTTAAATTAAGATTTCTTGTGAAAACTAACACTAACTCGAAATCATGTTAATAGGACCATGCATTATTCTTGACGAGCTATGAAAACAGTGTTTGAAAATTATGGTACTTGGCCAACTTGGAGATTATTCTAGTATTAAACCCACGATTTCAATTATTTCAAGAATCATTAGTTCGCTAACCTCCATTTCATTGGGTAGATATTTCGTCTCCCTTCATGGGCTCTGATCGACAAAAGAAAAGAAAAAGATGATACTTTGATCACTTTTTTTTTTCAGTATAAAGATCTTAGTTGCCGCCTGATAAAAGCAATCTAACAAGTACACTGTTCTTCTTCCATTTTCAGTCTAAAGATCTTAGTTACCTACGATCTTTCTTCAGATTCTTGACATTAAGAAAGTTCGAAGATGAAGATCACCTATGTAACGCGCGCCTCAGGTTTTATAGCTTCGTGGATCTTAAAAATGCTGCTCGAACGTGGTTAGATTGTTCGAACAACCGTCCATAATCTCGGTAAGTATAAAGCTCTTTATGATTGTCCGAAAATTTAGGGCAAAACAAAACAATGAAAGAATTGGTAAGGCATACCTTAATTGTTCTACGTACATACATACATAGATACATACATACATAGATACATACATACATACATAGATACATACATACATATATACATACATACATATATACATACATGCATATATATATATATATATATATATATATATAAATATAAAAACTGATGATCAAAAGAAAACCCAGCACTTACTCGCCCTCGACCGAGCCAAGGAAAGGCTACACTTGTTAAGAGCCAATTTGCTCGAAGAAGGTTCCTTCGACAAAGCCGTAAATGGATGCGATGGCGTTTTCCACACCGCTTCGCCTTACTTCCTCGCATCAATGATCCTCGGGTTAAAATTTTTGGCACATATCTAATAAATTAAAGCTCATCAGTTCACTTAATACAGAAAGAGGCAATTTCATTCAATCACCAACTGGTTTTAGGAAGGAAACATTCGATTTCAGCATTCTATATTTTTCGGGGCGGGAGCTCCGTTTCGTTTAGGTAGAGTTCCTCGACCTTGCAGTGGAGGGCTACGCTGAATGTCTTGAGCTCATTGTCACGCCCTCACAAATTTGACCAAGAGTCGGGGCAAATCGAGCGATGACCATGCGAGCCAAGAGTGTCGAGGCGCCCCAGAACAAGACTTTTGGGACCGGCCAAGCTTGTCGCGTGCGGGACGTCGATCTAACCAAACGCGGCCGAGGCACGTAGCACCCGTTAGGCAGGGAGACGGGGCTAATGAGGTTTACCACGATTGTTGGCCCATCCGGATTCGTGTAGAACCTTCCGGAAGATCGTGGAACCATGCGGATTGTGGGTCATTCTAGAGAGTCAAGAGTCCAAGTGTGGAGAATGCTATGGAACTCTCTAGAGATGAATATGCCTTGAGATATTCCTGGAATAATCTAGATTGTAAATAATAGCCATTAGATCGAGTAGATCTTAGCCGTCCATCGGGTTGGACAACTTGTATATATAGGGGCTTAGAGTAGTTCATTTGCATCAAGTGGTAAATGCCTTCATTGTAAACACTTGTATTCCTTTAGTGTGAGAAAAAGTTGAGTTCTCTCTCTAAAATACTTGTGTGGGTTTTCTCTTGCACTTAGGCACGTTCAAGCCGAGGGTTTCCGACACTTTGCTTTCTTTCGTGAGCGTTTTGGGAGGCTGACCTAGTGAAGCACGCGAGGGGCTGCTTAAAGGACTAGGTGCCGCACGGGAGCTAGCAAGCCAAAGTTTAGGTCCGTGACATCATGCTACCGAGCGCCTCCGATCAAAAGGGTTATTTTGACGTCTTCGATCGCCGCAATGGCTTACATCGGCGAGACTTGGTGTCCATTCCCGAGGTCTGCATACAAGAGAAGGTAAATAATATTGATAATAATCGTTTTCTGTCCCTATTACAAATTGAATGGTCCTTCCTAAAACCAATTGATGATAGGAGGATATAACCTCTTCACGTATTGAGTGGCTTTTGAGAGCTTGATTAATCAGAATATGCCTTGAGATATTCCTGGAATAATCTAGATTGTAAATAATAGCCATTAGATCGAGTAGATCTTAGCCGTCCATCGGGTTGGACAACTTGTATATATAGGGGCTTAGAGTAGTTCATTTGCATCAAGTGGTAAATGCCTTCATTGTAAACACTTGTATTCCTTTAGTGTGAGAAAAAGTTGAGTTCTCTCTCTAAAATACTTGTGTGGGTTTTCCTCTTGCACTTAGGCACGTTCAAGCCGAGGGTTGTCCGACACTTTGCTTTCTTTCGTGAGCGTTTTGGGAGGCTGACCTAGTGAAGCACGCGAGGGGCTGCTTAAAGGACTAGGTGCCGCACGGGAGCTAGCAAGCCAAAGTTTAGGTCCGTGACATCATGCTACCGAGCGCCTCCGATCAAAAGGGTTATTTTGACGTCTTCGATCGCCGCAATGGCTTACATCGGCGAGACTTGGTGTCCATCCCGAGGTCTGCATACAAGAGAAGGTAAATAATATTGATAATAATCGTTTTCTGTCCCTATTACAAATTGAATGGTCCTTCCTAAAACCAATTGATGATAGGAGGATATAACCTCTTCACGTATTGAGTGGCTTTTGAGAGCTTGATTAATCAGAATATGCCTTGAGATATTCCTGGAATAATCTAGATTGTAAATAATAGCCATTAGATCGAGTAGATCTTAGCCGTCCATCGGGTTGGACAACTTGTATATATAGGGGCTTAGAGTAGTTCATTTGCATCAAGTGGTAAATGCCTTCATTGTAAACACTTGTATTCCTTTAGTGTGAGAAAAAGTTGAGTTCTCTCTCTAAAATACTTGTGTGAGTTTTCCTCTTGCACTTAGGCACGTTCAAGCCGAGGGTTGTCCGACACTTTGCTTTCTTTCGTGAGCGTTTTGGGAGGCTGACCTAGTGAAGCACGCGAGGGACTGCTTAAAGGACTACGTGTCGCACGGGAGCTAGCAAGCCAAAGTTTAGGTCCGTGACATCATGCTACCGAGCGCCTCCGATCAAAAGGGTTATTTTGACGTCTTCGATCGCCGCAATGGCTTTACATCGGCGAGACTTGGTGTCCATCCTGAGGTCTGCATACAAGAGAAGGTAAATAATATTGATAATAATCGTTTTCTGTCCCTATTACAAATTGAATGGTCCTTCCTAAAACCAATTGATGATAGGAGGATATAACCTCTTCACGTATTGAGTGGCTTTTGAGAGCTTGATTAATCAGTGTATGACAACCCAGTTCTTTTATAACTAGCCAGTAACATTTTTTTTCTAAGGAATGGTATGCGCTTTCGAAGACGTTGGCCGAGCACGCCGCCTGGAAATTCGCCGAAGAAAAAGGCATTGACATGGTGTCTATCAACCCAGTAATGGTCATCTGCCCGTTATTGCAGCCGACGCTCAACGCATGCTCGGACTGGATTCTGAAGCTGATAGACGATAAAACAATTGCATTGCATAACGATTATATTAATAAACGGGTTTTCTAATAATTGGAAATTCCGGACTAACAGAAATTGAGGTTTTCAACCGAAATCAAATGGTGATAGGCAAATTTGCCACTTTGATATATTAATTGAGTCTGATGAGCTGAATTATCTGACGTGGGATGGAATAGAAACCTCAGCAGAGAAGTATTCTCGAATTTGCAGGCGCGGAGACGTACCCTAATATGACGCTCGCTTGGGCGAACGTAAAAGACATGGCGAAGGCGCACGACCTTGCGTTCGAGGATGCATTGGCCGAGGGAAGGTACACTGCAGACGGTGATCGTGTCTCTACGAGGAAAAGAAAAAGTAAAGTATCTGATCCCTCGACTAAAGAGAGCATGTAGTGGAAGAGAAAGGGCTGAGGAGATTGCTCATCTGATAACGGTTGGAAGGGTTTCATAATCCCACAACGGTTTTCTGCTAGCAAAGACGTTTCGACGACTAACGATAGGATATCATTGGCGTAGGTTTCTTAATAATAATGAGATGTCTGGTATCGTTGCTAACACTTAGCAATGCTAACAAACATGTTATTATTGTCTTGGAACCTTTTTAGTCCAAGCGATGCAGTTTTAGTACTTTGGTTGTAGTATCAGATTGGATTATATTGTATCTCTAATGGAACTTGTTTATAATCTCAATAGGAAAGTTATTGCATCTATTCTTCGTCATCCTTGTTGACGTCTAACAACAGCATTCTCTAAACCACCGGAAAAACAATGAAAAATGATATTTTTCATCACCACATAAATCAGATAAATGGAGTTCTCCAAAATTCCCAACAAATTCCGTCAATTGGAAAGTCGAAAACGTACAATTAATCAAACGCTTAATCTACTAGTAGTTTTGCACACTCATACGTGTGTGATTTTAATATTATGTATATTTAATTATGAAATAATAATATTAAAAATAGAAGGACAAATTTTAGTTGGTGGTTATGTTTGACTTAGTAATTTTATTAGTTAATTTTTTAATAGATAAAAAGACATAACACTTGTCAAATTATGATTGGTTAACAGATACACCAAAAAGTAGTTTTTAACCCACCCTCACCATTAATGTAGTATAGATAGTTAACAACTACGCTCCCCGTGAATCCATTCTGATGCCCTCACTCTCACCCATCTACAAGATATAATCATTGCATCACAATCATAGTAAATCCACGAAGATTATTTACTTTGGTATGGGGGTGTAAACGAGCCGAGCACGAACATGGCCCAGCTCGAGCTCGGCTCGATTAAGTTTTATTTGGCTCGAGCTTGGCTCGGTTAAAAACATTAAAGCTCTGGTCAGCTCGATAACAATAATCTAAGGCTATGTATTTGAGGTCGAATTGGAGCTTGATCTCAAGTTCGGTATATATTTATAAATTATATTCGTATCTTAATTATAAAATAGTATATATATTAAAAAATAAATTGTCGGCTCGATAACGGATCGAAAAGCCACGGACCAAGATATGACATAGATTTAAGCTCGATTTTAACCGTAGAACAATTTTATAGTAGTACTCTTTGCCCACACGAATGCGTGTATTATAATGTATAAATATATAATATTAATTTTATTTTGATTTACAATAGTTAATCGAAATTATAGTTTAAATTTTATTATCTATATATAAATTATAAAATTAAAGGTATAAGAATTAAAGTAAAATAATAATTAACTGAAATAATAAAGATAATGAGTGATTTTTAAATTTTAATATTAATTTTCGGCGAAATCGACAGATAATGGACAATTTATAGCGCTTAATAAAATTAATAGAGTAGATAAAAAAAATAGAATTAATATTGGAAAAAAATAAAATTAATAGAGAAGATACTTTCAAATAAGTCCTACGTTTCAAGTATTTACAGTCAAGACCCCAATACAATTCTGTTTTACTGTAAGGTCATTTAGGGTTAGGGCTAGGGGGCTAGGGCTGAAACCTCCTATAAATACCCGATTTTCTAATAGAAAAATCATCAGCCGCAAATAACGTTATCTCAAATCTCCTTTTAGTTCTACGATGTGATTGTTTCTGTATGTCCATCCATAGATCCGACGAGCAAATCAGGTACTCAGATCAATAAAATTACTACTTTGTGCTTAACTCTTGTTCACCATATACATATCGTTTGAAACAAGCTTGATTGTGAATTTTACGCATCAAATGTTCTGATCTGTGTTAACTTGTAAGAGATTTCATTTTTTCTTGAAATTTATGCTAGGATATTGATGAACGTTGGTAATTCAAAGAGAAGGAAGAAATGGTTGGTGGATATGAGATATCCAATTGTAGGATTTAGGAAGAGTGTTTAAGTCGATGCTAGATCAATTTCATTTTGTTCCATACTATGCTTATTTAGTATTACATGAAAATAGCTAGGTGTTGTTTAGTTTCTCGTGTTTTCTGATAAATGATGCCAAATTAGGTTTCGATGTATGAGAAACAAACTGATCTATCTATGTATCCAAATAGGAATTTGTTTGATTTTGTTGTGTAAGTGGCATCTCAGTATTCTATTGATCTATTTCTGATTTAGAAAAACCGCCACGTGACCGCTGTCCGATGAACGTTTTTCTGTTGTTTTTTGCGTCGTATATCATCTATATATGCTTATTCTTGTCCGAATTGTTAAGATTTTGTTTCGAATTTTCACTCGATGTTGTAAAGTTCGTTATTTGGCGATTTTCGGTTGACGAGGATCAGCTCGTTACCTTTAACTGATGCTAAGTTCGTAACTACTCTCAAAATAGATTTTAACGTAAAGTTCAGTCGTTTCTCATTTATTACATTCCACTTCTTTTCAGGCATCTTTGCGCAGCCACATGACTCTGTTTGATGATAATGTCGGCGTAGGATCCGTTGGGACAATGTCAACCCTTCTTTCTCATTGCTCTACAAAGTCATTCTTTCCAAGAAAAGAGCATCATAGTCCATTGTCCCAACCTACTATCCTTGCATATCCTACCAAAGATGGGAAAGTTTCTGCACTTCTCATCTAGATAAAAGAAAAGATTGATCCCGATATCAATGTTCGGCTCGACTAAAATTGTCACTTGCCACTCTAATCCACGTCATCTGAGTCGTCCATTCGGCGAAGCAGCGCCAACGTATAAGCCCTTCCGCGCTGCTCATTAATGTCTGCCAACCGTGCTTTCAGCCATAGCACCACATCCACAACCTTGTTTTCTTTTTCTTAGGTGACACTGAACATGATGGAAGTAGGGTTTGGGTAAGAGACAGGCCAAACATCCCTCGGCCTCCTCTTGGGTGGGACCGACGTGTGAGACTCAGAGTTGAATGGCGTTCTTCAAGAATTGCAGACGGTGATCGTGTCTCTAAATGGAAAAGAAAAAGTAAAGTGTCTGATCCCCTCGACTAAAGAGAGCATGTAGTGGCTGAGAAGATTGCTCGTCTGAGGGTCAGATACTGAGGTGCTATTTTCTCCATTTTGATGGGATGGAACACTTGGAACGGTTTCATCGTCCCGTAAGGGTTTTCAGCTAGCAAAGACGTTTCGAGGATGGCATTGGCGTTGGTTTCTTACTAATAATGAGATGTGTGGTATCTTTGCTAGCACTTAGCAATGATAACAAACATGTTATTATTGTCTTGGAACCTTTTAAGTCCAAGTGATGGTTTTAGTACTTTGGTTGTAGTATCAGATTAGATTATATCGTATTTGTGTCTAATGGAACTTGTTTATGATCTCAATAGGAAAGTTAAAACATCTATTTTCACCATCGTTTTTTATGGCTAAGAGCATCTCAAACCGAGACGTGAAAACCCAAAACAAAATTAAAAGTTCTACTACCCTGAAGGCATACTAAAATTCGTTTTTCATTTCTCTCTCTTTTTTAAACACAAATATGCATTTGAGAATAAGATATTCCAAAATATGCATTTAGTGTTTTAAAAATTACAATGCATAGCCTTTATTTGTTTTAATTCATGAGTACACATACATAAAATAAAAAATAAATAAAAAGATATAAAAAGGACTTCTGGTATTAATAAATAGTTTTTTTCTATGTTTCTTATATGAAAAACATATTCAGTTTATTATTTATTTTATGAAATTATTTTTTTCAATCGAAATTAAAATAATATTTTGGTCTAATTTGTAAAGTGGTAAATTATATAGGTAATAATAAAAAATCGAGTAGAAGAGAATATTACTAAAACAAAACAGTCTTTTTTTTGTAACCGGGGAAAGCCGATGGTGAAACCCCAAGGCCGACCCACTACCTGCTAAGCAGGCCGATCAGGTCAATCGCACATGTCTGGGCCCATGTGGGCAGGCCTAGGGAAATGTCACAGGGATGAGATTCGAACTCAGGACCTCTCCCAACATAACCCTAAGCGCCTCAGCTTGACCAGTAGAGCCAAGCCTCATCGGCAACTAAACAGTCTTTTGAGTTTTAGAATTGCTATGACAGTTGGAGAGAATTACATGAGTTTGCGAATGAATTTGAGTTTGCTAATGAGTTCTTCGTTCGGAGATGGTCTAACAACGTCGAATCTAAATCACTGAAAAAACAATGAAAAATGCTTTTTTCACTGGAGTTTTCCAAAACTCCCAACAAATTCCGTCAATTGGGAAGTCTAAAACCTATAATAGAACATCTCGAAAAAAGAGCTAGAAATATTATTAAACTACGTTCACGCAATTAATCAAACACTTAATCTGACAACCACGCTCCATGTGAATCCCTTATGAGGCCCTCTCTCACCCATCTACTAGATATAACCATTGTTGCAATCATAATAAACACATCAAGATTATTTAGTTTGGTATAGGGGTGTAAGCGAGCCGAGCACGAACATGGCCCAGCTCGAGCTTCGCTCGATTAAATTTATTGGGCTCGAGCTTGCTTGGTTAAATATTTTAAAGCTCGGCTCGCCTCAATAAGCTCGATCAGCTTAGTTCAAGGCTCTGTATTTGAGGTCGAATTCGAGCTTGATCTCGAGTTTGGTAGATACTAATAAATATATACGTATTTTAATATAAAATATTTATTTTATATATTAAAAAATAAAATTGTCGGCTCGATAAGGGATCGAAAATCCACGGACCAAGATATGACATAGGTTTGAGCTTGATTTAACCATACCAGAATTTTTTATTAATACTCTTTGCACACTTAAATGATATATAAATATATAATATTAATTTTATTTTGATTTTTCAAATAGTTAATCATTAAATTTTTTCATTTATATATAAATGATAGAATTAAAAATATAAGAATTGTGGTAAAATAATAATTAACTGAAAATAAAAAAAAATAGTGAGTGATTTTTCTAAATTTTAATATTAATTTTCAGTGAATTGATAGAAAATGGATAATTTATAGCGCTAAAATAAATAGAATAATCTCAAATAAGTGCTCTGTTTTATTTATTTACAGTCAAGGGCCCCACCAATACTGTAGTGCCATTTAGGGTTAGGTTTAGGGACGGGGCTAGGTCGGGCTGAAAAATCCTATAAATATCCAATTTTCTAATAGAAAAATCATCAGCCGCATTATATCAAATCTACTTTAGTTGTACGATGTAGCTGTTTCTCTATTGTCCATCCATAGATCAACGAGCAACTCAGGTATATGCTCAAATCAATAAAATTACTACTTTGTGCTTAACTCTTGTTCACCATATGCATCTCGTTTGAAACAAGCTTGATTGTGAATTTTGCGCATCAAATGTTCCGATTTGTGTTAACTTGCAAGAGATTTCATTTTTTCTTGAAATTTATGCTAGGATATTGATGAACGTTGGTAACTCAAAGAGAAGGAAGAAATGGTTGGTAGATATGAGATATCCAAATTGTAGGATTTAGGAAGAGTGTTTAAGTCAATGCTAGATCAATTTCATTTTGTTCCATACTATGCTTATTTAGTATTACATGAAAATAGCTAGGTGTTGTTTAGTTTCTCGTGTTTTCTGATAAATGATGCCAAACTAGGTTCCCATGTATGAGAAACAAACTGATCTATCTATGTATCCAAATAGGTATTTGTTTGATTTTGTTGTGTAAGTGGCATCTCAGCATTCTATCGATCTATTTCTGATTTAGAAAAACCGCCACGTGACCGCTGTCCGATGAACGTTTTTCTGTTTTTTGTCGCATATCATCTATTAATGCTTATTCTTGTCCGAGTTGTTAAGATTTGTTTCGAATTTTCACTTGGTGTTGTATAGTTCGTTATTTGGCGCTTTTCGGTTGATGAGGATCAACCTGTTACCTTTAACTGATGTTAAGTTCGTTACTACTCTCAAAATAGATTTCAACGTCATGTTCAGTCGTTTCTCATCTATTACATTCCATTTCTTTTTCAGGCATCATTACGCAGCCACAATGTCGACCCTTCTTTCTAACTGCTCTACAAAGTTATTTCTTTTAAGAGAAGAGCACCACCACCACCACGGCGCCTCTTTCTGTGGCGGAGGGGGCTTAGGTTTCCGGCGAGAAATGCAAACTCATCAGTGGAGACTACTACGCCTATGCTGCTGAATCGAGGGAGAAATAATTCCCCTTTTGATTACCAAACGGACACATCCAAGTGACAGTTTGCGCCTTCTGGCGTTTCAGCGTTTACCGCCGATGGCGAATTCTTCAGTCGGAGCCGCCGCATATGGAGAGCCGTCGTCGGCGGGTCCACAGCTTTTTCCTATGGAGGTGCTATTTTCCCCATTTTGATGGGATGGAACGATCGGAAGGGTTTCATCATCCCATATGGGTTTTCTGCTAGCAAAGACGTTGCAACGGCTGACGATAGGTTGGCATTGGCGTTTGTTTCTTACTAATAATGAGATGTGTGGTATCGTTGCTAACACTTAGCAACAAACATGTTATTATTATCTTGGAACCGTTTAAGTCCAAGTGATGCAGTTTTAGTACTTTGGTTGTATCAGATTCAGACTTAAGATTAGATTGTGTTTGTCAGTAAGGAAACGTGTGTATGTACGATATCAGAAGGAAAGTTGAGTTTATTATTTACATCTATTCATCATCGTCCTTGTTTGTTGCTGCTAGTGAGAAACTACTTAGTTCTGATACGATCTGTTATGTCTGAAAATGATCTCATGTTTTTAATGTGAATATGATGAATCTGCCTTAGACAAGAAGAGACACAAACAAATCTGGCTTAAATTAAGATCTCTTGTGAAAACTAAACACTTAACTCGAAATCATGTTAATAGGACCATGCATTATTCTTGACGAGCTATGAAAACATTGGTTGAAAATTATGGCACTCGTCGGCGAACTTGGTGACTATTCTAGTATTATACCCACGATTTCAATTAATTCAAGAATCATTAGTTCGCTAACCTCCATTTCATTGGGTGGATATTTCGTCTCTCTTCATGGGCTCTGATCGACAAAAGAAAAGAAAAAGATGATACTTTGTTCACTTGTTTTTTTTCTTTTCAGTCAAAAGATCCCGCCTGATAAAAGCAATCTAACAAGTACACTGTTGTTCTTCCATTACTAAAAAGACTTCAGCTTCAGCTTAACGCATCAGATCAGATTCATACATACAGATTAGATTACAGAGACCTTCTCACAACCTTAAACAGAGCATCCTCTGCTTTTTACAAGCATCATGGTTCCACACTGCAAGAGAAAATCATCGACGATGAGAGCAGGAAAAACCCTAATCAAGAAAGAGTCGAATGTCCTAGCGAAATCGAATGCAAAGACATCTGCTGACTCGTCGAAGCTCAGCAGCTCGAACATGGAAATGGTCTGCGATGCTTCTCATCATCATCACAGATTGCTCTTTTCGACGCCAAAAGGTGAGAGATTTAGGATTCCAAAGATCATCACTTGCCCTAGAGCACCAAAGAAGAGGAGGACAAGAGTCGAAAGCACTTTTTCTTTAACAAGTATTAGCAGCAGGCAATCAATGACCTTCGTTGATTCTCCTGATGTAGAACTCTTCTTTATTAATCTTGCTCGTAATGGGATGGCTCAGTTTTGATTCTTACTATCTTTTCTATGGTAAGAATCATTATTACATACACATAGACATCTGTCTGTGTGTGTGTTCAGCTGCCTTCTATAGATATGTGTGTGATTTGGAATTAAGGTAGGTGTTTTTGTTTGCTTTTTTCTCTTATTTTCTTTTTTTTTTTGGATTTCTAATTAATATTAGCTGCATAGGGCAATATGTTTACGAGCAATATAATTGTTGTGCTCCTGATTTATTTTTTATCGTCTGTGTTCTTTGTTTTTAGCAAGTCTATTTCAGACTTGGTGCTCTGTGGAAGAGTGGAACGATTTTTTGCGATCTAATTTTTGTTTCCATATTTCAAGATTTAGTTAGTCAGTCCAGCACAGCATATTGTCTTAATTCAATCAATATATTGTGTTTATGTATTTGGTTTTCAAAATCGTGATACAAATAAGAGACTGCCGAGAAAATAGACATTTTTGGGCTTATTCCATCACTTTTAAGGGAATCAAATGAAAGGTCTTTTCGATATCACTTGAGAACGGTATATGCAATTGAAACTGATACGGCCAACTCTAATAATTCACATGAGAATATTTCAAATCGATAGTTAGTTCGGTTCAAACATTTTATCATATCATATACGTGTAGTATAATAATCAATGCTATGATCGTATGTAATAATATGTACAATACACACGAATACCTTCCAAGTTTGCTACATAGAGATGTCCTTTTCGTGTGGACCACTCCTATTATGTATGTGAAAGAAAGGTCTTGGAGGAAATTAAATTAAATGCTTCTAGAATATGTTTGACTAAGGAAATATTTTATTTAATTAATTCTGATAGCAATAGGAACAAACATCACGATTTCCACCAATTTCAATGTTTCTCGTGTCTAACTTTTAGGTACTAAATTAAATTTTTGAAAGAAAAAAAATAAAAGAAAATATTGGTGTGGTAGATAGCTGGCGAGCTACGTAGGAGAGAGATAGGGTGTAAGGAAGGAAGAAAGGAAGGATTTTATTTTTTGAGAGAGAAAAAAAGTCGTATTCTTTGTCTTGACTCTCACCTCACCATGGAAGATGATGATTCACACGTTGATTTGTCTTTTTCTTTCAAATCCCTCGTTCGTCGTACTCTTCTTTCTTCTCCTCCGAGGCTGCCACAATTGACCAAATCGCTTCTCTAACCAAGAACATATTTCACATTCAATTTCAAGGTGGGCTTTTCCTATTCTGTCAATCTTTACGATTCATCGATCATCTTTGTTTTTCCGCAATCACGTCTTTCGCGGGGTGCCTTCTTTCTTTGATTTTGTTTCTGGGAAGCAGTGATCATACGACTTCAATTCGAAAGTTTGATTTTTTTTTTTCAAAACGTTAGATTTTCTATGCTCTTTCTTTGTCATAGTTTCAGACAGTAGCGTTTTAAGCAGAGCTCGTGTATGATCCCTTGGTGGTTTTCTTGGTGTGTTTGAGCTTCTAGAAGCTAAAGAAATCGTAGCAGTTCTTCTCTTACATCTTCCTTTTTATGTTACTTGACTAATTCTCAGCTCTGAGTTATGGGAAATTGCTGTGGTACGCCTCCTTCAAACAAGAAAAAGAAGAACAAACCAAACCCATTTTCAGTCGATTACGGCGCTTACCATGGATCTGCTGAAGGTTCTAACAACCTCGTCGTACTAAAAAACCCTTCAGGGCACAACATTAAGGAAAGGTACGAGCTCGGCCGTGAGCTTGGAAGGGGCGAATTTGGGATAACTTATCTCTGCACCGACACAGAGACTCGAGAGAAATTCGCCTGTAAGTCGATATCGAAGAAGAAGCTAAGAACCGCCGTCGATATTGAGGATGTAAGAAGGGAAGTTGAGATAATGAAGCACCTGCCCAAGCATCCCAATATAGTGAGCTTAAAGGACACTTACGAAGACGATAGCTCTGTTCATATCGTTATGGAACTTTGCGAAGGCGGCGAACTTTTCGATCGAATTGTTGCGAGGGGACATTACACTGAGAGAGCTGCTGCTGCTGTAATGAAGACCATCGTCGAAGTTGTTCAGGTTGGTTAAAAGGCTGCGATGATTTTCATATTTTTCGTTGATTCTTGGCTTCGTTTTCTCTATTTTCTGCTCTTGACCATGTTGTTAGCGGTGGAAGTATCCGTAAACCACGATAAATCGATTCATAACGGTAATAGAATATTGTTTTCTTACATAATTTGTTGCTCTAGGCTTGCCATGAGCATGGAGTGATGCACCGTGATCTCAAGCCTGAGAACTTTCTATTCGCTAATAAGAAAGAAACGTCTCCCTTGAAAGTAATCGACTTTGGTTTATCAGTTTCCTTCAAGCCTGGTATTCATCTATCTTACATCCCCCCTCCCCTTTTGTTTTAGTTTCCTTCGATCTTCGTCGAAATTTGCTGAACGATTTGCGTACTTTCAGGCGAAAGATTCAATGAAATCGTTGGAAGTCCTTATTACATGGCCCCAGAGGTCCTAAAGCGCAACTACGGCCCTGAAATCGACGTTTGGAGCGCTGGAGTTATCCTCTACATTTTGCTCTGCGGCGTTCCTCCGTTTTGGGCAGGTTTGCGCCTATGTTTCGGGTTTCTCTTACACGCCGCAGATTAACTTTATTGCATCTCTGTTAAATGACCACTTTTCCTAATATCTTAAGCTTCTAGTGTAAGTGAATCATTTTTTGTTAATTTTTCATATTATATTTCCAACATAAGCTTCTAGTTGTAAGTGAATCATTTTTTATTAATTTTTTATATTCTATTTCCAACATGTCCCCTCACGTCTAGGCTGGTCTTTATTGTATCTACCTCAGACGTGAAATTTTGTTTAATGAGTGGTCGTGCGGATTCTTACCACAGACCTGAGATCTGATACCATGTTAAATGACTACTTCACTGAAAAGCTTATGTTTGTAGGGACTGTATCACTTTTTTTTAAATTTTATATGTTATAATTCCAACAATCTCCACTGTACCATTCTGTGCAGAAACCGAGCAAGGCGTGGCCCAAGCAATAATCAAATCTGTAGTTAACTTCAAGAGAGATCCTTGGCCCAAAGTGTCCGAAAATGCAAAGGATCTCGTGAAGAAGATGCTCGATCCCGACCCCACTCGGAGGCTCACCGCTCATCAAGTCCTCGGTAAAGTTTACATCTTTCTCCATGCGCTTTTTTTCTGCTTGTTAAGCTCTTTATTACACGATTGATTTTTTTTTTACTCTTCGCTTTCAGAGCACCCTTGGCTTCAAGACGCAAAGAAGGCGCCCAACGTCTCCTTGGGCGAAACCGTTAAGGCTAGGCTTAAGCAATTCTCCGTTATGAATAAGCTCAAGAAACGCGCTCTAAGGGTAAATATAATTCCCACGGCAATCTATAGTAGCAACGGAAAGCGAAACAAAAAACGGCCCTTTTTATTTATTATTTTTCGTCTGTCGTTCGTATATTTTATAGGTCGTGGCTGAGTTTTTGTCGGTGGAGGAAGTGGCGGGAATCAAAGAAGCGTTCGAAATGATGGACATGGGCAAAAGGGGAAAGATCAACGTCGAAGAGCTAAAGAACGGCCTTTACAAGCTCGGCCATCAAATCAACGACGCCGACCTTCACATCCTCATGGAAGCCGTGAGTCTTCCTCTCCTCTCATCTCCCTCCTTAAAACGTCGTAATAATAAGCGCAAGAAAAAAAAAGATTTTTTTTTTAAATTTTCTTGGGAATTTCGAAAGGCGGACGTGGATGGGGACGGCACGTTGAACTATGGCGAATTCGTGGCGGTTTCGGTGCACTTGAGAAAGATGGCGAACGACGAGCACCTTCACAAGGCGTTCTCCTTCTTCGACCTCAATAAGAGCGGATACATAGAGATGGACGATTTGAGGGATGCTCTGAGCGATGAAGACGACGAGGAAGTTATCGTCGCAATAATGAACGACGTCGATTCTGATAAGGTTGGCTTTTTTAATCGTTTTCTTTCTTTCTCTTTTTTTCGTTCTTACGCGTGGAAGAAAAAAGCGACTGATTTCGGCGATTCGTAGGACGGGCGAATAAGCTACGAAGAATTCGCCGCGATGATGAAGGCAGGGACGGACTGGAGAAAGGCGTCGAGGCAATATTCGAGGGAGAGATTTAGCAGCCTCAGCTTGAATTTAATGAGGGATGGTTCCATTAAAGTAACCTAAGTCTATTGTAGGTTCTATATTATATATAGAGAGAGAATTATTTCATTACAAGTCTTTGTTTGTACAACAAGAAGGTTATTGCAAGCCTGTAATTAGGTCGTGTTTGGTGAACACACTTTCTTTTTTTTTTTTTACTGAAGGTTCAAAGTGAAGTGTGTCCAGGTTCATTGATTGTATCTTCATTGCTCTTAGTAGACACTGTACTTATTATCGGTAGTCACGTGCCAGGCACGTGACGGAAGTGTGTGATTTGTTCGTCATTCTCCATTAAGCAAAAAATATCTATCACAGAAAAAAAAGGATCGACCAATCCGCGAAAAAGAGGAAAACAAATCTTTCCCACACACACACAAAAGAAAAGAGAAAGAAGTAATCCATTTTCTGCTGATTCTACTGTGACATGACGACGTCGTTTGGTGCTTCGTTTGCTGCTCCGGCGACGTGTGGAGGCGATCATAAGCTGCGGCGGGGTTTTAATGGCGTGAGAAGCGCTTCGAATTCTCTTCTATTGAGCAAGCAGGCGGCGTTTTTTCTCCGCTTCTATGACAATGCTTCGTATGTTGGCGCTGGGTTTGTCGTCAGAGCCGTCTCTAATGTAGATGTTTTTAATCTCTTTTCCCATAATTCGTCGTTTGTTCTATACTTCTATTCACGCTTGCTTTTGCTAAAGAGTGGAAAAAGCTTTCAGTTTGATTTCATGTTAATTTGGTTTATTATTATGGATACACGGAGAATATAACATGGCAGCATTGACAGGTGAGTGTGCAGTCTTTTGGAAATACAAATACTGAAATGCTGAACGCTCTTCGAATATATTCATGGAATGAAGAAAATGCAGCGTGAAAATTAAGATTTTCTTGTCATGATTGAGATGCTGCTTCCTTCTCATTAGCTCTAAGTGCTGCTATTGTTAGATTTTGTTCCTTTGTAGCTCATATGCCTTGATAAACTCTTTGCTGGACTTTTCGATCTATATTCCATCGATCATATTCTAATGCTTTCAGCATTTATAAGCAGGCCGTGAAGCCAGAAACTTCTACAGAGCAGAAGCGAAGTAAAGTCGAGATCTTCAAACAGCACAGCAACTTCATTCGATACCCACTAAACGAAGAGTTACTGACCGATGCCCCAGGGATCAACGAAGCTGCTACTCAACTCATCAAGTTCCATGGAAACTACCAACAATACAACAGAGATGAACGTGGAGCAAAATCCTACTCATTCATGCTTCGAACGAAGAACCCTTGTGGCAAAGTTTCGAACAAACTCTACCTAGTCATGGATGACCTAGCCGACCAATTTGGGATTGGCTCCCTTCGATTGACCACTAGGCAAACCTTTCAGCTCCATGGAGTTCTGAAAAAAGACCTTAAAACTGTTATGAGTAGCATCATTAGGTGTATGGGGTCCACGCTTGGGGCCTGTGGTGATCTTAATAGGAACGTTCTTGCCCCAGCTGCTCCATTGAACCGTAAAGACTATCTATTCGCTCAGCAAACTGCTGAAAATATAGCTTCCCTCTTAACTCCTCAGTCAGGTTTTTACTACGACATGTGGGTGGATGGTGAGCAGTTTATGTCTGCTGAACCCGCCGAAGTAGTTAAGGCACGCAACGATAATTCGCATGGCACGAATTTCCCAGACTCGCCAGAGCCAATCTATGGAACTCAGTTCTTGCCGAGGAAGTTCAAGATTGCTGTTACTGTGCCTTCAGACAACTCTGTGGATCTCTTCACTAACGATATTGGTGTGGTTGTTGTGAATGATGCTGATGGGGAGCCACAAGGATTTAACATATACGTAACTCTCCCTTTTTTCCTCCTTTTTCTGCTTTTTTTGTTGATTCAGTGCTTGTGAATAATCGATTCGAAATCAAATATTTGCATAGGTTGGTGGTGGAATGGGAAGAACGCATAGGTTGGAGAGTACCTTTCCTCAGATGGCTAAACCGTTAGGTTACGTGCCTAAAGAGGATATATTATATGCAGTGAAGGCTATTGTCGTAACGCAAAGAGAGAATGGGAGAAGAGACGATCGTAAGTACAGCAGATTGAAGTATTTGATTAGTTCGTGGGGAATCGAAAAGTTCAAAAATGTTGTCGAACAGTACTATGGAAAGAAGTTCAAACCATGTCATGAGTTGCCTGAATGGGAGTTCAAAAGGATGGCATGAACAGGTTTGCTTTTTTTCAACTCATGCAGCATTCTTTAATTATATCACTAATCATTTTTGGGTTTTTTTAACTGTTTTGTTCGTAGGGTGATGGAGGATTATATTGTGGTCTCCATGTAGACAATGGAAGGGTAAAAGGCGTAATGAAGAAGACACTGAGGGAAGTTATCGAAAAGTACAACTTAAACGTACGCATTACGCCGAACCAAAATATTATCCTTTGCGATGTTAGGCCTTCGTGGAAACGCCCTATAACTACCGCTCTTGCTCAGGGCGGTTTGCTGGTGAGAAAACCCTTAAGCAAACAGTATTTTCATGTTTTGCGCATCAAATTTCGTCCGTGTTCTCTCTTACAGCTATAGGACTTTGTCATCAAACCACTTACTTTTCTGTTAAAAAACAGCAACCAAGGCTCGTAGATCCTCTCAATATTACGGCAATGGCATGCCCAGCTTTGCCTCTTTGTCCTCTTGCTATAGCTGAAGCAGAGCGTGGAACGCCTGACATTCTTAAGCGTGTTAGGGCTGTTTTCGACAAGGTAACTTCAACTTCAATCTATATTACGAGGGAATCTGATTTGTTTTTGAACATTCGTTTATCGTATATCCTCTTAGGTTGGTCTAAAGTACAAAGAATCTGTGGTAATAAGGGTGACTGGCTGTCCAAATGGCTGTGCTAGGCCTTACATGGCCGAGCTCGGCCTGGTCGGCGATGGTCCAAATAGTTATCAGGTAAAAGAAAAAAAAAATCTCCAATGCTTTAATGTCGAAAAACTTCAAATTTCCACCGTTCTTCATAGATTTGGCTTGGAGGGACGCCGAACCAAACATCACTAGCAAGTTTATTCAAGGATAAGGTTAAGCTTCACGACCTCGAAAAAGTCCTCGAACCCTTGTTCTACCATTGGAAGCGCAATCGCCTTTCCAAAGAATCATTCGGCGACTTCACGAATCGCATGGTACCTACATCATAATCCCATAAAAATCATTTTCTGCTTTTTTCATATGGTAAGAAAGTAAAAACTTGGCATCAATTTTAGGGCAAAGAGAAGCTCCTAGAACTTGTGGATAGTTGGGATGGTATACCATTGGGAGCGTCGCGTTATAATTTGAAGCTTTTCGCCGATAAGGAGACATACGAAGCCGTGAATTCTCTGGCGAAACGTGAAAAGAAGACTGCCCATCAGTTAGCAATGGAGATAATTCGAGACTACGTCTCCTCGGCCCAAAATGGGCACGTCAAATGAAGAATCTGATCAGCTTATCGTCGTATTTTCTTCTGAGTTTGCATTATAAGCCCATTCTCTCTTTTTTCTTGGCAGTTACTGAATGGTAACACTGCTGTCTATGGATGGATTATACGACATGGTAAAATCTGCAACACTGTGATTTTTCTCTCTAGCATTTTATTCGAATGTAAGCCACAGTTTTGCGACTGCTTCGCTCTGAAAAACGAGGTATTTTTTCACATCGCATTGCGCAGACAATAACAGTTTATGAGGTACAGATAAGTTTACTACGGTTGGTTTAGAGAACGAACGAAGTTCTTCTCCTTCAAGCTCTCGACAGTTTCCCTTAGGCTCTCTTCAAATGCGGTGAACTCAATCCCGAGAGCCTCGGCTCGCGCATTCGAGACTCGGTTAATAGGAGGAATCGGCCCGTCGTTGGCGCACCTGCGCACAATTTTATTTTATTTTTAATGCGAGCAGATAAACGGATAGAGTTCTCGTTGAATTTTGCTTACCTGTCCGGGAGTTTGGCGGAAGGGTAGAGTTTGCGCAATATCTTCACTATTTCCGAGAAGTGTGCGAAGCTTCCGGACACAATGTACCTTCCCTCGGCCGATGCATCCTCGAACGCAAGGACGTGCGCCTTCGCCACGTCTTTTACGTTCGCCCATGCGAGCGTCATATTAGGGTACGTCTCCGCACCTGCAAATTCGAGAATAGTTCTCTGCTGAGGTTTCTATTCCATCCCACGTCAGTTAATTCAACTCATCAGACTCAATTAATATATCGAAGTGGCATCGCCTATTTTTACCATTTGATTTTAGGCTGAAACCCTCAATTTCTGGTAGTCCCGAATTTCCAATTGTTAGAAAAACCATTTATTAATATAATCGTATGCAATGCATTTTTTCTACCGTCAATCAGCTTCAGAATCCAGTCCGAGCTTGCGTTGAGCGTCGGCTGCAATAATGGGCCGATGACCATTACTGGGTTGATAGACACCATGTCGATGCCTTTTTCTTCGGCGAATTTCCAGGCGGCGTCCTCGGCCAACGTCTTCGAAAGTGCATACCATTCCTTACCAAAAAAAGGTCGACTGACTAGTTACAAAAGAAGTTGGTTGTCTCACATTGATTAATGAAGCTCTCAAAAGCCACTTAATACGTGAAAAGGTTATATCCTCCTATTATCAATTGGTTTTAGGAAGAACCTCTCGATTTCTAATAGGGACAGAAAACGATTATTACGATATTATTTACCTTCTCTTGTATGCAGACGTCGGGAACGGACCACCAAGTCTCGTCGATAACCACGTCGGGCGATCGAGGCTTTCCGACGTAAGCCATGGCGGCGATCGAAGAAGTCAAAATAACCCTTTTGACCGAAGGCGCTCGGGCGCATGAGCTCAAGACATTCAGCGTGCCCTTCACCGCAGGGTCGAGGAACTCTACCTAAAGGAAACGGAGTTCCCGCCCCGAAAAAAAATATATTAGAATGCTGAAATCGAATGTTTCCTCCCTAAAACCAATTTGTGAAAGAGTGGAACTGCTTCTTGCTGTGTTAGGTGTAGGGATGTTCGTTCCGTACATACCGTACCGAACCGAACCGAAATTTCGGTACACCCCTTATAGGTACCGAATACCGAACCGAATTTCTTGGTTCAGTATTCAGTATTTACCGAATTTTTTTCGGTTACGGAATTTACCGAAATTTAAATAATAATAATAAAAAATCGGTAATAATTAAATTAATATGGATATTAATATAATTTTATTTTCAATATTAATATAATAAAATATATTTACCGAAATTCAAAATCTGTACCGAACCGAATTTACCGAATACCGAATTTTTTTTTAAGAACCGAATACCAAACCGAATTTTTTTGTTCGTTTCGGTTTTGTTCGAAATTTTGGTATTTCGGTTTTTTGGTCGGTATACCGAATAACGAACACCCCTAGTTAGGTGAACTGATGAGCTTTGATTTATGAGGTTTGTGCCAAAAATTTTTAACCTGAGGATCATTGATGCTGAGGAAGTAAGGCGAAGCGGTGTGGAAAACGCCATCGCATCCATTTACGGCTACGTCGAAGGAGCCTTCTTCGACCAAATTGGCTCTTAACAAGTGTAGCCTTTCCTTCGCTCCATCGAGGGCGAGTAAATGCTCAGTTTTCTTTTGATCATCTGTTTTTTTGTTTATATATGTGTAGGTAGAACAATCAAGGTATGCCTTACCAATTCTTTCATTGTTTTGTTTTGCCTTAAATTTTCAGACAAAGATCATAAAGAGCTTTATACTTACCGAGATTACGGATGGTTGCTCGAACAATGTAACCACGTTCGAGCAGCATTTTTACGATCCACGAAGCTATAAAACCCGAGGCGCCCGTTACGCAGACGATCTTCATCTTCAAACTTTCTTACTGTCAAGAATCTGAAGAAAACATCGTAGGCAAGCTTTTGAACTGAAGTAAACTGTAATAAGCTTGAACTTACAAGGCAACTGCAAAGGTGGGTGTTTTCTAAAGAAATATGCTTTTGTCAGGAGAAAAGATTTTTCTTTTTTTAATCGATCAATCAATGCGTTAATTTTTTAAGGATGTTTTTTTTACCACACCCACATTGTTACGACAGGCTTTTATTTTACACAATATGTAGCTATCTGAATACGTAATTTGCCAAGAAAACGACCACTAAAGGCCAGAATGTAAAGACAAGACACGCATTGGTATCATAAATAGACAAATATACAAACTAATCAAAATTAATCACATGGTCGTATGGTACTAACATGCAAAACTGTTTTGGTCATATAGTACTAACATGCAAAACTGTTATTGTGAATGAATCTTGGAGTTATCAGTGAATAGAGGAACAAATGCCCTCGTTTGTTTGTATTCTACTTGCGATCGATTATTGTATGATCTAGTATCGGTACTACCATTTTACCATGGACTTTCTATATATTTTTTGTTATTTCACGGATTCTTGTAATTGAATACTGTATAGCTTATTAGCATTGAAAATCGAGATGTTTCATTGGAGTAATTTACAACCCCTAACCATGTAGGGTTATCTATTTTGTTTTCAACCTCAGTATATTATTATTAGATCGTATAACGTGTAGAAAGTAGCTTAAATATGTGAAGTTATGTAAAAGAATCCCAATCCAACCCAAGAAAATTTCATTATACAATAATGTTATGCATTGACTTCAATTTCAAGTCCATTGATCATCAAAATCCACGGAGACAAATTATTTCTAGGTTTATAGTTTTTCATATTCGACGCTATTTCATTCCTCAAGGGAAATATTTCGACAACACCACAAAAAAAACACAACGCAATGCATATATACTAAGCTACTTATGTAGGCTTAAAGAAGTTCTTCGCCTTCAAGCTTTCGACCGTCTCCTTTAAGCTCTCTTCGAAAGGCGTAAATTCAATCCCGAGAGACTTTGCTCGTTCTCTCGACACTTGATAAATCGGAGGAAACGGCGCGTCATCAGCGCACCTAAGATAATGTAGAGATTTCCCGACTAAACGCTATAGCTCGGAAATCCTCAAAAATGAAACAAAAAAACGATGGCGTACCTATTTGGTAGTTTGATGTCGGGGTACAGTTCGCCCAAGATTCTCACAACCTCTGAGAAGTGCTTAGTGCTTTTGGACACGCAATACCTTCCGTTAGCCGACGGGTTTTCGTACGCAAGGACGTGCGCTAACGCTACGTCCTTCACATTCACCCACGCGAACGTTAAATTCGGGTACGTCTCCGCGCCTGCAAGTGGAAAACAAAAACCACCTTTTGCTGAACGATCACTTCGCCTGAAAGCTCAAGATTAAATGTAGTGGACATCGTATTTTTTTTAAATTGATTCACAACATTTTCAACCCGCCCCCTCGCTTCTGTGCTGATTTTTTCATGTCTAGCCTTAGACGTGTAATTTTTACTTAATAGCTGGTTGTGAGGATTCGTACGTATCAATAACCTTTTGGGCTGCAGCCATGCATTCTGATACCAATGCTAAATGATCATTTTACCTAAGGTGCTTAAAGTGAGTCTATCATATTTTAAATTTACATTATTACCGTTTATCAGCTTCAAAATCCAATCGGAACTTGTGTTGAGCGTCGGCTGTAATAACGGGCCGATGACCATCGCCGGGTTAATAACGACCATTTCGACGCCTTTCTCCTTCACAAACTTCCAAGCGGCGTCCTCGGCCAACGTCTTCGAAAGAACGTACCATAGCTGGCGAGCGCCAACGTCGTAATTTAATTAGGACCTCTAAAGCAGTAAACAAAAAAAGCGAAGCGAAACTGAAGATGATTATTTTTTTTTTATTATATACTTGCGCCTTTTCGCATATTTCGGGCTTCGACCACCAAGTCTCGTCGAAGACGGCGTGGGGTCCACGCGGTTCGCCGTTCAGCATAACGGCGGCCAGCGAAGAAGTCAAGACGACCCTTTTGACCGACGGCGTTTTGGCGCACGAGCGAAGGACGTTCAGCGTCCCCTTTACGGCTGGGTCGAGCACTTGTACCTAATTAAAAATTCAAAGGTGAATTCTTTCTGATCCATCATCACTAGAAAAAGAACAGCGAGCACCATAAAATTCCTCGTATATGAATATATATATATGTAATGTAATAGTGGAATTGAAGGGAATTTTTGTAACCTGAGGATCATTGATGCCGAGGAAGTAAGGCGAAGCTGTGTGGAAAACGCCGTCGCATCCATTTACAGCTTCGTCGAAGGAACCTTCTTCGAGCAAATTGGCCCTTATAAAGTGAAGCCTTTCTTGGGCTCCGTTAAATGCCATTAAGTGCTCGGTTTTCGATGGATCGTCTGTATATATATGTACATGTAATGTATGTAAGTGTGTAGGCAGAAAATAGCTTACTATACTGTAAAAAAACCGATGTAAAAAAGTGAACTTTGTCTGAAATTGGACATTGTGATACTTACCGAGGTTGCGAACGGTTGCTCGGACAGTGTAGCCACGTTCTAGAATAGGGTTGCAAACGAATCGAATCGAATCGAATACCGCAATATTCTATTCGTATTCGGATGACAATCGAATACGAATACGAATATTCGAATATTTAATCGAATCAGAAAATTGATTCTTATTCGAATTCGAATATTTTCTCGAATATTCGAATCGAATATCGAATATTCGTATTAATGTCATTTTTTACTTTATTTAATAAAATATAACCAATATTATATTTAAAATATATATTGAATTATAATAATTGATATTTAAACATATATTGAATTATAATATATTATGTTTAAATGTTTTATTGATTTATCATATATTATTGATGTGAATATATATTACTTATACTATATTTTAAGTTAAATTATTCGAATCGAATAATTCTATTAATTTTCGAATCGAATATTGTGATTTCATATTCGTATTCGGATATTTCTCGAATCAAAAACAATATTCTTATTCGGATTCGTATTCTAAATATTCGAATTCGAATCTTGAAATTTCGAATCGAATCGCGAATCGAACCAAAAAAATTCGATTCGTTTGCAACCCTATTCTAGAAGCATCTTGACGATCCACGAAGCTATGTAGCCTGAAGCGCCTGTTACGCACACAGTCTTCATCTTCTTCGACGATATTTTTCTTTTTGTTTTTTTTTTTCAGTCTGTTTTCTCTTGCAGTTAATTACTGAAGAAATGAGAAAGTGAGAGGTGGGTTTTGACTTATATCAACTTGTTAAGTATATGGAGGTTTGGATGTCTATGGCGTACAATACAATAGGGCCAAGTGCAGGCTACTGAGAAAACGAAAGGTCATGGGTATTAATTTAAATTATTAATGTAATAAAGTAGGAATTTTCCCGGGGAAATATACAGCGTTGCAGTTTGCATCATATACCAATGATAGAATCAAATCGAATCTCATCTTCTTAGGTTCTTGAGGTCCACACGAATTTCTTAAACTTGGGATTCTTGGAAGGAAAAAAAAAGAAAAAAAATGTCACACTCTCTCTTCCTCGGCTTCAGCTTCTTGCTTCTTATCTTTAATTGTTACTATGGCCACATTGACACCAATTTCTGGGATTTTCGGAGCTCTCCATCTCTCATATCGTCCAAATTCAAGAATCTCATATCTGAAATTAACCAGCAAGCCAAGAACAGTCATCTCAAAAGCATCCTCACAGCCCAACAATAGCAGTTTCTGTCGTAGTTCCCAATGTAGCAAATCAATCTCTGAAAGTTCAAGATTCTTGCTCGTTCAAGCTCAATCTAAAAGGATGTTTCTTGCAAATTCCTCCTCAGGGTCCGAAAGTGGCCTGAGTGTGAACTCATCGAGCCCTTTAAACACTGTAAGAACGATGCATTCAAAGATAGCCATGTCAAACATTTGCCATATTTAACAGAAAGATCATCGTATCTATCTATCTCTCACATGTTAGGTTGTTAAACTGCTGCATTTGGTGGTCTCACTGGGGATCATATTAGCAATGGACAAGTTCTTGAAGAAGGCATTCGTATCAGCTGCCATCAAATTCCCAAGCGCATTATTCGGAATGTTCTGTATATTCACCGTATTAATCGTCCTCGATTCTACGATCCCAGCAGCAGCAGCCAATCTGATGAACTTTTTTCAGCCCGCGCTTTTGTTCATTCAAAGGTGGCTTCCTCTGTTCTATGTGCCTTCGTTGGTTGTTCTCCCCCTCGCCGTTAAAGATATACCAGCAGCTTCAGGACTTAAAATAATCTTCATCATAGGTTGGTCACATTTTATTTTTTTTTCTCTTCATTCACGTCAATCATAGAATAACTATCCATGTTTTCTGTTAAATTCCTCGCAGTTGGTGGATGGCTAGCTTCTCTTACAGTGGCTGGTTATACAGCGATCGCTGTAAGAAATCTGGTCAAAACTGAGATGACAGAGGCCGAACCAATGCAAAAGCCTTCGCCTTTTTCTTCGATAGAATTGTGGGCTTGGCTCGGAATATTCGTAGCATCATTCGTATCGGCGTTTCTTTACCCTACTATACTCGGAACAAATGCGTTGACATGCTTGCCCTTTCTCCTTGCTGCTACTGTGCTAGGCTACATGTTTGGCTCAGGGTAACGATAACGACAAAGAAAATGAAAAATTCGTACTTTTTTCTCGAGCCTTAAACGTAGTACTTTTACTTGATTCAATATAGGCTACCTTCTGGCGTAAAGAAGGTGTTCCACCCCATCATTTGCTGTGCTCTATCAGCAGATTTAGCAGCGTATGCCTACGGAGAGTTATCGGGTTCAGGGCTCAACGCTGTCTTAGGTATATATAATTTTCTAACCAAAGCTTCGATTGTTTTCTTACAGCTTTCTTTCGATCTTCATAAGCGTGTTTTTTCTTTTCGCAGGTTACTACCTTACGAAGTCTGCCTCGAATCCTGGAGCTGGCGATTTGCTGATGGGATTTCTGGGATCGGTTATTCTCTCCTTCGCCTTCTCCATGTTTCAACAGAGAAAGGTTTAACTGCAAAGAGTTTGTAATAACAGAAAGTATATCGATTTCTCGTTAGTTAAAAATTTGTGCAGCATATGTATGCTATTATGCTATGCAGTTGGTGAAGAGACATGCTGCTGAGATATTCACTTCTGTCATAATCTCCACTGTGTTCTCACTATACTCGACGGCTCTCATCGGGCGTTTAGTTGGCTTGGAGCAATCGCTAACCATATCGATTCTCCCTAGATGCATCACCGTAGCACTTGCCCTTAGCATCGTGTCTTTCTTCGAAGGTTCGAAAGACCTCATAACACATTTTCGGTCCAAATTTTCTTGCTGTAACGTTTTCCTCTTTTTCTCCCCATAGGTGCCAATACATCTCTTACGGCAGCAGTTGTTGTGGTAACTGGTTTGGTCGGAGCCAACTTTGTGCAGACAGCTCTCGACAAGTTGGGCTTTCGTGATCCTATCGCTCGTGGAATAGCGACTGCATCAAGGTACTGTATATGAATCTTTGACCCCATATATAATTCAGTATACAAAGAATACGACTCCATGTTCTGCTTTTTACCGACACTTTCTTGTCTCCTTTTTTTTCTTTTCCTTTCGACGTTTCCAGTGCTCATGGATTGGGAACGGCTGCATTGTCGGCTAAAGAACCTGAGGCTCTTCCCTTTTGTGCAATAGCTTATGGGCTAACGGGAATTTTCGGTTCGATAATCTGTTCGGTTCCAGCCGTTCGACAAAGCTTGCTAGCAATCATTGGTTGACAAAATCTTGGGGTAAAGAGTTCCGATTGGTTATGTTGATTTGACCTTTTCGAACTCCGTCTGTAGCTCGATTTGAATCAACTGTAACGATAAACACTGCTACACAAATCATCATGTGCAATATCCTGCGAATTCGTTTTTGTATAGCAAGATTTTTTCCACGGAGCAGTTTCCCAAGACTAAGAAAAAGCATTTACAACAAATCGATTTGTCATAAATATCCTAGGTTTCTTACATGCCACATGGGCAATGCCACACCACCAATCGAAAACATATCGACATATCGCATTACATGCTAATGACTTACTTTATATCAAAATTTAAAATCGCGAGCCGCAATTAAGACTTACCCGTCTCAAGCAAAAGGCGAACGGAGGATTACGATATCACGTCTCCCAAGAAAGCAAACACTCTCTTTTTAAAGAACAGTGCAAGGTTCACAATTTCAGTTTCCCTTGTTTCCTTCATCTTAGCATCCTCTTCCCACGTGAACAAACCTTTATACGTCAATCTGTTGGCAACGTCAACGCTCACGCTAGCCATTTCTCTCGTGCTGGTCAACGCTTGCAAGACGGGTATCGAATACTGAGGGTGCGATACGAGTCTGTTCAAGAAGATGAGAGTTTCCCGGATAAGCAAGCTTCTGCAAGAAATACGAAATAGTAAGAAAATATGATGTTCGAAATGATATTGGAAGACTGAACTTTGATGATAGTAATTACTGTTCCATGCGAATGATGGATCCGTGAGGCGACTTTGATGACATCATGTCCATATCTGAAGATAAGCTTTCCAAAATGATGCATAGAAGATTGGCTCCCTTATGTAGCTCGTGTTGCTCTAGCAGAATATCGAAGCCTGCTCTTCCTGACGATGCTAAGAAAGCGAGAAAATTTATCGCGTTTCTTCGAAGCTTCATTTCCTGAAAGGGAGACTCAACAAATTTATTCTCCGTTTTATGATCCAAAGCTAATGACGTCAAAGGAGGACGATAGTATTCCACTTAGTTTCACCCCAAGCAGCTTAGGGATAGCATGTTGAGTGAGATTCTCGGGATTACCTCTGCAGTAAAGCTTCCACAAGAAGCAACACAATCTGCCAAGCTAATTAAGATCTTATCGAACTCTTTCATTATCGAAGTGCCCTGGTCACGGGCATCAACTATGGCCAAAACTTTTGGACCTGCAAGTTACAGAAGAAGATTGTTACACCAATATTAAACTTGACCAGGAGATGAGCAATGGGTATTATATTATATGATTTTATTATAAGAGAAAAATATCACAACTTATGGCACAAAGTCGGCACGACAGGGAAGAAATCGACACAAGTAGATGAAACTAATTAGAGATGCACATTGATATCCCACTACCTACGGTTAATCCCCTAAAGTAACATTAAGGAAACTCACAATTGAATAGCAGATAAAGAATATTAACAGCTTGGTCCTGCACAAGATATCCGGATTCCCTCTTCAAAACTTGTGATAGACATTGAAATACCAGTTCTCCAGCAAACCTGTTGTAAAAAAGCCTCCATTTCAGAATAATTCACAAAGCTAGAAATATCAACGCTTATGAAAAACGCTTACTTGTCTCTCTCTGAAAATGCATTTTGTCTAAAAATAATCAGATCCATGATTGAAAGCGTATCCCGCCTTATTTTTTCTTCTCTGTAATTTTTGCAAATTTCACACATATGTTCGAAAAGAGAAACCCAGAAGGCAACAGAAATTGATGCCGTCATGCCACGACCGAAAGGTCCAAAACTACCAGTCGCCTTTAAACCCAGCAACTTATTCCCATCCTGTGCTTGGCCCATCTTCAATAAGTCTGCTACATCTGGAAATACACCTTTGTTCACCGAATCTTCAGACTGATTAGTATTATATTTGGGACCCGAGCAACCTTTCTCGATTATAATATTGTCCCTGGAAGAGCCACACTGGAAGAAATAAAATTAAAGTGGACACGGTAGATCAATCATCTGAAAGAGACCTAATCGTCTACATGAAGAAAAACATGGAAATCAAGTTCATGGGGGTCCTTGTATTCTGGTCATGCTTTATTTAAGCATGTGAGTAGGTGTAATACATGAACAACTGAAAGAATTCAGAAAAGAGAAACCGTCATTGCTCATAAATACTGAGTATGAGCAGAATTTCTTCCAAGACCAGAAGGAATATGAAGCACGTTAGACAGACAGTATGTCAAAGGTATTTATTTTACATCATACCTTTTAGAAAACTTCTTTTCTATGCTGAAGGAGTTTCTCAAGAGCATGTGGAGAATACGAAGTGAAGTACGCACAATAATTACCTACACCGGACCTTCATTTGCTCAGGGAAGTGTAGCAAAATAGAGAAATGGAATGGATTCCAAAATGAGAAATAAGAATGGTTCGAGTGTGAAAGATGAAATTAAAAAAAAAAAGAAGACTACTTAAGAAATATCCTAATAGCATACTCGATATGTATTATTCGTTATTGCTTACATTTCAAAGCAAGGATCATTATAGATTCCTAACTCACATTTTCTAGAGTGCATAGGTCATCCAAAGCTTTCAACAAATCTTCCATTCTCGAGACTTCATCACTAATCTGCAAAATCATAACATAATATATAGAACACTCAAGACCCACTGGTGACGAAGATACAACATCTAGCATGTAGGGAATATCAGGTATTGTCTAACATTGTTTATAAGAGGACCAGCAAAAGTATTAGAAAAAAGAGGTACTTGTCCAATTGGGACCATTTACCTTGGTCAACACAGAATAGAAATGTGATACTTTTGCCATTTCTGTGGGCAGGGGAGGGCATATTTTATCTAATGAAGCTATCTTTGGGTCCGCGTGAGGATGACTCACATCTGTCTTACTCGGTACATCAAAGCTCATGTATCCAAAAAGGATTTTAAATTCTGCTTCACAAATCACCATAAGCTTGGTAACCAAATCTCTTCGTTGACTTCGATCACCCGAGTTCCACATATCAAGCAATTTTTTCGATCCAAAAGTAATATTTTGTGCAGTTGAAGTGTTTGCTTCTGTGGCTTCATCTGTCTGTACTCCTATAGTATTTAAAGCTGATTCTCGAACTTTTCAACAAAAGGCGAAGGTACTAAAACATAATACTGACTAACTCAAATTCATAAAATATACCGGCTTACATTTTCTCCAAGAGCCAAGCAACGTATCTGGGGAATTCGCATTTTGGCCTAATCTAGGCTCGTCACCCTGACTATCCCTGCCAAAGTAATTATTACTTAAGCCAATACATTAACAGAAAACATGTCATAAACATTGATGTGGTGAAATAATTATCTTTCAGTGACATAGACATCATGACATGGCACATAGTTTGCGATATGCCGATTCACTATTACAGATTATGAAGTTATATTTCCTACTTTCAAATCAAATAATATTCTCATTTCCTACATAGCATATTAATTATTGCAACCTCCTCCAAAAATCAAAAGCTTCTCACCTAACCTAAAAAAAAAGATTTATTTTCTAGTTGTCACAATACAAACAAAGAATGCTAATCAACATTTTCAGCAAGCTAAAACATAATACAACAGAAAATAACCCAAAGTATCAACTGAAGAATTCAAATGCCACAAAAGATAATGTTTGAATCAATCCACTTACAACCCCACGTTCTTCAAGTGATTTCCATCCTTAGTCCTAGCCTTTATCCCCGAATGCACATCCATCTGTTTGCCATCATTATTCCTTTCCCTTCTGAGCTGTAAGCACTCCTTTTCCTTCAATCACAAATAAAAGTTTTAGTTCACGATCAAAATCCCTTCAACACTCAAGAGACAGGAAACAAATGCACAACTTTCCAAAAACCTAGCAAGGAACACAAATTATTCGACCATCAAACATACAACAATTCGCAATAATAAGTTACGGTATCATGTTCGACTCACCAAGTGATCAAGCTGCTTTGTAACTCGACTGAGCTCTCTCTGCACCAAGCAACAGAACCGTCGTGTCATATTTTTGTTTATGGAAAAAAAGGCCGATACTATATGAAACATAAATCAAAAGGCGAATAGCGAGAGATCAACTTTTAGCCTGTCAGTTTCGTTCTCCTTGGCAGACTGAGGGGCGAAAACCTCGGAAACCGCCTCGGAGGTTGTTGTTGTTGCCTCACGAGGCGGTCTCTGCGAGAGAGCGCGCGGAGGCGAGTAGCTGATGGTAGTGAACTCACGCGTCCGAGGTGGTGGCGCGTAAGTCGGAGGAGGAGGAGGCGTGTGACTCCGAGGTATAGCTAGCTGCTGATGCTGATGCTGGGTGGATAATGCTAGTTCCTCAGCTTGCACGAGCTGATCGATGAACTCAGCATCCCATTCCTCCTCGTCCGTACCAAAACCCTCGCCACTCCCCATCGAAGCTTCGATGGATTTTAGAGACTCTGAGGAAATAGCGATTATGTATTGGAGAGAATAGTGTTATTTTGATAGTGTTATTTGGATTCGTGCAACTATATAACTTTCTCAAACTATTACAAAACTAATTAATTTTTTCAATTGATATTAATATTATTTTCAGTTTTCACCACAAAATTATTTTAAATTATAATGATCTCTATTATTACTTCAAATAGGTAAAGCAATTGCTCTATTATATTTTAATCTCAAAATAATTTTTATTCATTATTCTTTCACATTCTCGCCATTTGCAATCGAAACCATTCAGCATATATGTTAAGAAATATTATTTAAGGCAATAACAAACAAAAAAACTCAAGTAAAAAATGTAGTAGTTAATAGAATATTCAAATAAGTATTCTATAACAAAACTTTCTAAATTATTTTATTATGACTCAAATCATAGTTTTCCTTGCGTTTTTCTTGTGAGACCTTCGATCTATCTCACATGGATATCTTCGTTGCGTCCGACCTTTCTCTCTGGACATAAATAACGATTATTTACATGATGAAAATGAGCAACGCGACTCATCTAATGGATACTCAAGCTGATAAGAATATGTTGTCTTCAATATCTCAATAATCATCTGGAACATATTATATGCATTAACACATGCTTGCAACGAGAATAGAGCAAAAGAAATTCAACAATATAATAACAATAAAATATTTATTACAATATAAAATGAAATATATTTCTTATTGCCACCTAATGATTTGGATAATGTTTTATTTGAGGTTATTTTCTTAGTAATATCATCGAAATTAAATTATTAGTATTGAATTACTAAGATTGAAATATGAGAATTCTTATTTATGAAGTATTAAAAAGATTATGGTTAAAAATAAAGTTATTGATAATTTTGTAGCGAATTTGAGATAATTATGATAAGAAAAAACAATATTAAAAAGATTTGTGGTGAAATTGAAGATAATAATAATTAAAATAAAAAGTTGATTAGTTTTATAATAAAATGTGGACGTTATATACTTTTATAATAGCACTATACAAAATAACACTATTTGTGTCATTATCTCCCAAGTTGTGCTTGTTAGTGTAAGTTTTATGCTGTTAATAATATCCAAGTCCTCCAACTACCGGATAATTACAAAATGGGCCTTATTTTCTTAAATAATCATCAGAAGCTACATTATTTTGTCTTTCGGACACCATCGCATTGGCAAAGAAGAAACCAAGTCATTATACAAACATCAACATCAAATACGAAAGTTTCGTCTCCATCAGTACTTGAGAGCACATTAAATTTACTGTAAAATCATTCACCACCACATATATCTCTCTCTCACAAAGTGCCGAAACAAAGGCGTAATCGAGTATCAAAAAAGAAATCAGAGATACTTGACCATGCCACGGCCCTCGACACTGAGCTTGGTGGCCTGTAGCTGCCTCCTCTTTGGTGCTTTCAACTGCTGCAACTTCTTGTTCATCTGTGTTCATGACATTGAATTGATCTTAGAAACTCGTGAACTGTAACTTGAGTTGAGCCAAAATCTCGAGTGAAAGTAATGGGAAAAAGGTGAACATATATATACCTTGGCCCGACGCTGATCCTGGACCATTTGCTTGGCCCGAGCACGAACTTCCTCAGGGTCGACCTTCGACTGTGGACGCACCAGAAAATCCATGGACATAGCCTCAGGCCTTGAGGCGTGCTGCTGTCTAGAAGATGATTGCCCAGATTTCGAGCCCCTAACGTATTTTTTTCATAACATGTTAAATAGTTTGGAATGTCGAATGAGAAAAGAATTTTATGTTTATCATTAATCATGTTTTGCAGTAGCAATATTACGAAAACCGCATGACTTACTGTGAGAAGTCAGCTATGTCGATGTCTTGGTCTCGAGATGACATTCCTCCAGCTCTATTCACGCCCCTGTAAAAATAGAAAGATCGAACGGAACGCCTCGTTGAATGGGCATATTCAGTTTGAGGCAAGAAGATGATTAATTAGATTTACTTCTTAGCAGGTGTTCTCCTCGCAGTTGCAGCCCTTTCATCCTCGAAATTCTTCATATCTTCAAACCTTGTGCTCTTATTGAAAATGGGACGACTCTGCGTCAACAAAAACTCATGAGTTTGATGTACAATTGGAGCTAACAATTATTTAATTCTTTAATGTGTAGAAAAATGATAAGATACCCATTTGTCGACCAACTCTTTGGCAAGTTTCCGGTTAGATGTAGTCTCCTCATCAGACTTGGACAAAAACATAATGACCTGAAGAAATGCAAGATAATATATCATCTTTAGCTCCTTGGAATTACAAAGAAGAGGACTGTTAAAAGGGCAACCAAGCATGTCAGCATTTAATCAAAGTTATACGATAAAATAGTACCTTCCCAAGGCCACTCCTCTTCAATTGCTCTCTGCGATCATGCTGCTCAAGGTCAATAGGAAACTGCAACAAATATTAACTTAAGTTTCCAATAAGTAATTTTATCCAGAAGAATAGAATACACCATTCCATACATCATTTAGAATCTGAAGAACAGCCGCACGGATATTTATATTGGGCAAGCTACCATCAGGCAGAGGCTCAAGCCAATTCTTCAAAAGGGTCAAAACTCCATGGTCTAGAAACTCTTGCTGAAGCTGCTTTCTGCAAAGAAAAATAAAAAATCCTCAATGTAACAAATCAAAATAGCTCAATAATACATGAAGCAAATAATGAACTGAGTGACATGTGTATTTTATTGGATAAACCATGTCGACTCGACAATGCGAGAAAAATAACATCAGAAAGATACATAAATCTCCTAAAATAGAAAAATCAATTTAGACATAACCAACACATCTTACTGACTTTGAGAGAACATCAGTCAGAAGTGAGAGCTTCCTTAATTTATTAATGGCTGGTTTCCCCTGACGATTCAGTTCAGCGTCTTCTTCCGCAACTACTTCAAGCTCTGCCATTACGTTCTCAACCAGAAGAGCTATTTCTGCAGCACTTTTCTCAGTCTTTCGCTTCTTCTTTCCCGTCTTAAAAAGTGCCTTAATTTCATCATCCTCCTCTCCTTCTTCAGCCTATGAAACAACGAGGAGAGAAATTAAGCATCAATTCCTTTAAGCGAATTATTAAAAATAAAACAAATTTTCACTCATTCTTGCAATCTCTGGTTCAAGGTCAACGATCTCCTATTCCCGATACATATTTATACAAAACAAATAGGAAAAAGACCTTTCTAATCGACCAGAGAGCAGGTATGGAAGACATTACGCTATTGATTGGCGTAAAATCGGAAGATGGGGAATGATAAGTGATAACGAGGCAAAGGCTTAGAGATGTGGTGGCAGACGCTAGGGAACAAAAGCGGTAAATAAACAAGAAGAGATCTCAGAGATAGTTAATAAAAGGAGATTGCAGAAATTAACAAAAAGAAACGTTGACTACCATGGTAGATTTTCAATTAAGATTTTGCAATGAAATGAAGACAAGATTAGCCATTTAATAATCATCCCTATTTGAAAACATAGGCGAGGAGAAATATCTCAATTCCAAAAGCACCCATATCAACAAAATTTTGACTTATACTGAGGCTGAGAACGATATATAGCAGTGGAGAAACCGATAGGGATAGGGTTATGCCAAAGTAATCTGAAAATATTGAGAATATATGAAAAATTAAACGCAAATAGCGCCATAATTTGTATGAATGCGAAAGAAACATGCTGACCTGCAACAGGAAGTAAAATACTAACAACTGGGAGGACACCAATTTGTCAATAATGCTATTCAAGAATAAGGATCCTCACCTGAGGAGCACGACTTGGAGAATGTTCACGGTCATCTCCATATCGATCAGCAGGGTCTACGCCACTGTCATCTATGAAGTTATCATCATCCACGTTCCTTACCCCCTCATGGTCATCCTGTATATTCATGATACTATAAAATAGCAAGCATTTCACTGTGAAACAGTCGAACCGAGTAAGTGATGGAAAATTGTCGGCTGATTAGTCCATATTTAGAATGTTGAAACATGGATCTCATCTATAGTACACTGAAGTAGCTTTACACAGATGTCAAAATAGAAATATCACAATACAACACATATACCAGACAGAAAAAAAAACACGAGAAAAAAAAATATATTTTCAAAAAGAAAAGATAAATACCTCAGAATCGCCCCCAGCAACAGTATCCCACATCTCCTTCATCTCAGGATCAGCATCGTGATCCCTCATTCTTCCTCCGCCTCCTCCACTTTTCTTCAACTTGAACTTTTTCGCACCTTTCTCAAACCCCCGCTTATGCTCTCCACTCATCCTCTCAACTCTCTGTTTCCCTTTCCCTACGTCCAAACGATTCTCTCTCACCATCCCAGACAAATCCTCCTCCTCAGCGCCATAACCCCTATGATTACCACCACCCACATCATCATCGTCAAATCCAAAATCCACTGGACCTGATTCTCCACCAGACGTTGATTTTTTGACCAATCGCCTCCTAGATTTTCCATTCGAGTCACCGTGCCCCTGAGTTGGCGAACGTTCAGGAAGATCATAGTGCACATCATCTTCAACATCGAAAAGCTGTTGCTGAGGTTCATCGTGATCGGAATGGACATCCTCGTCAAAATCCATCAATGGCTCGCCATCTTCGTCCAGATAACTGATTCACAAGATTAAGATGTCCACCAGTAAAACATCAGAAGAAAGAAATCGTTCACTGCCCAGCGGAACAAATAAAAAAAATCCAGATTCACACGAGCCGATTGCTAGACTCCGACCCGATCGTCATAAAAATCATATGGCACACATGAAACTGATCAAAATCATAAACAAGAAACGCATAAAAATTGAAAATCGAAGACTTACGGATCGTTATCGTAACCCATGATTGCTAAAGATGATAACCCTAGGATTCGCCAAGGAAAATAGACAAGTTGTAGCTAGATGCCATAGTTTTAAAGAAACTTGGATATATTGTTTCTTAAAGGTGAATTATAAAAAAGGGTTAATTTAAGTCGGGCCCTATTAAGTTGTTTGGATTTGGATTAGTCCCCGTCAGATTTTGTTTTATGATTAAAGACTCATTTTTCGAAAAATTCAGAGGTCATGCCCTAAAATGACACGAAAAGACATATTTAACCCAGACATATGCCAAATTTACGTCTGATGCCTAATGATCCGATAACAAGTTTCCAAACATTATAACAAGTTCTGCGCTGAAAAAGAACCCTTCCTTTCATTTGGACGACAACGGTATTGTATTGAGTACCATATGGTATTTATTTAGTAACAAATGATGTCATAGAAGTAACACATAATTCAAAAATAATACCGCTTATTGCAACATCATTTGTTAATGTGTTATTGCAGGAAGCTGTATTATTTTTGAATTATGTGTTACTTCTGCGACATCTTTTGTTACTAAATAGACACCATGTGGTACTCAATACAAGACTGTTTATTATCCAAATGAAAGGAAGTGTTTTTTTTCAGTGCAAAACTGTTATAATTGTCACATAGGATTTAGAGTTCGGTATTCTTTTTGAATGATGTGTTACTTCTGCGACATCATTTGTTATTAAATAGACATCTATGGTACTCAATATAAGACTGTTTGTTATCCAAATGAAAGGAAGCGTTTTTTCAGTGCAAAACTATTATAATTGTCACATAGGTTTAGGGTTCGGTATTCTTTTTGAATAACGTGCTACTTCTGCGACATTATTTGTTATTAAAAAGACATCTATGGTACTCAATACAAGACTATTTGTTATCCAAATGAAAGGAAGTGTTTTTTCTTTCAGCTCAAAACTGTTATAATTGCCATATACGGTTTAGGGTTTAAGGTTTAGGGTTTGGGGTTGAATACCACATGATGGAAAACGGAGTAACTTTTGATACTCCCTTCTTGAACCCTTCTTGAACACTCCACCCAACCATCCCCATGTTTCCCTAGCCAGAAAATTCATCATTATAGGGAGCAATGCTCCTATAATAGATTACAAATTTTCAATCACGAAATGTGTACTAAGATCGAAACGCTAAGGATTCGATCTTTTATAGGAGAACATTAATGGTCGTCGCGCCGAGTTTAGGTTTAGGTTTTACGGTTACGGTTTAGGGTTTTAGTGTGTAATACCACATGATGGAAAACAGAGTAACTTTTATTGTTTATTCAGTAACAGATACTGTACTTTTAGTGCCACTTTAGATAATCTAAGTAACGCTTCGATTTTATGTAGTAGAAAATAGTTCGATGCCGAAAATATCGAAACAGATCTGCTACGCAGAATACCACATCAATAGTTAAGAAAAACAAAACAAGGTGTTAACAATCGATTGTGCTCGATCAGTGTTCGATAGTCCGATGTAATAAATATGTCTGTTAATAACATTTTACTATCGATAAGTAACATTGTATGACGTTAAAGTAACACGTATGGTTTTTACGGTAACAAATCAGCATAATTGTGTAACATAAAACTGATGTCAAATACCCATTCAGAAATCACTTTATTAAGGGTAATTTCGTCAAAACACAGTTTTGGGTCCTTTTATTAATTTTTCAAAAAATAGGTCCTTAAAACTAAAGAAAATCCTGACATGGCCTGATTCCTAATTTTAAAATATAGGAGGCTGACACAAAATTTGCCCTATAAAAAATTTGCAAGTCAGTACCCATAACAGAAATTTTTTATATAAGTACCCGTTTGACTGTGTGTACCATTTTTCCAATCTTGACGTAGCTTTTTATATGTGTTATTACGTACCATGTCACGAGTTTATATGGTACCTATATCGTTTCTATGCCATCTTAATTTGTTATATGATGTACCATTTCTCACTGTATTATGTACCACAATACGTTTCCCTATAGTACCTAATTGTGTTATATTGTTATTTTTCTCAAGTATATGTAAAATGGAAATGAGAAATATTTGTATTTTCGTTAATCACACCGACATATTTTTTTATTGCACACTAGTTTACAGAGACCCATACATGCATTATATAGCATTATATAGAGAATTAAGAATACATCATCGTTTTTGTTTTCTCCTCTTTAAACATGACTAAGCCCCTGGGTGTTTTTTTTTCTTACACACATGACACATATCATAACACATGTATTGCTATGTGTCTATTTATTTTATTATTTTATTTGGCCATTGTGATTACTCCACAAATTCCCCCTTAATCTCAATGCATTTTGGTCTTTCATCCCAAGCATATGCTTTTCAAACGTATATGTCGGTAACGGCTTTGTGAAAATATCTGCGACTTAGTCCAGACTAGCGACATGTATCATTTTTACTTCTCCTGTTTTTACGTGCTCTCTGATAAAATAAAACCAAGCATCAATATGCTTGTTTCTCTAATGATGGACCGGATTTTTCGCCAACTCAATTGCCACCTTATTATCCACTCGAATTTCGGTTGGCTGATCTTGTTGCAGATTTAACTTGAGCAATAAATTTCTTAGCCAGACTGCGTGACAAACACACCACGATGCTGCCACATATTCCGTTTCACAGGTTGACAGAGTCACGATCGGTTGCTTCTTCGGTAGCCATGTAAATGCCGTATTCCCTAGAAAAAATACATAGCCGCCCGTGCTTCTTCGATCATCAATATCTCCACAATCACTATCCGAATATCCGACAAGTTTGCTGTCACTTGTCTTGAATAGAATAATCCGAGTGACTGTGTTCCTCGTATGTATCGAAGAATTCTCTTGATTGCTTTGAGATGTGCCAGCCTCAGTTCCTCCATGTAGCGGCTAACAACTCCAACACTGTAAGCAATATCCGGTCTCGTGCATGTCAAGTATTGCAGACTTCCCACAAGACTTCGATATTCAGTTGCATTTACTCCTATTCCTCCCTCAAATTTGGACAATTTGTTCCGAGCTCCATCGGTGTAGCTACCGATTTACTTTCCTCAATTTTATTTTTCTTCAATATATCCTTCACATACGCTTCTTGTGACGCGAATATTCTCGTGCTCCGCTCGACTTCGAGACCAATAAAATATTTCATCAGTCTCAAGTCCGTCATCTCGAACTCCTTCGCCATCGCCTTCTTGAAATTACTTATTATCTTCTCACTACTTCCTATAAAAATGAGATCATCGACATAAAGAGCGATTATGACCATTTCCCCTCCTTCTCGTTTGACATAGAGGGCGTGCTCAAATGGACATTGCTCAAAATTATTCTATTGAAATATCCGTCGATTCTGGTGTTCCATGCTCGAGGCGCTTGCTTTAGCTCATAGAGTTTTTTTTCAACTTCAACACTTTGCCTTCTTTTCCTAATTTCGGGTATCCCGGGGGCTGTTCCACGTAGAATTTCTTCTCTAGTTTCCTGTTTAGAAACGCAGACTTCACGTCCATTTGATAGATCGGCCAACTAAGTTGTGCAGCTTGGGCAATGAGTAGACGGATTGTTACCATTCTTGCAACGGGAGCAAACACTTCATCGTAGTCTATCCCTGCTTGTTGTCGGTAGCTATTCGCCACGACTCTCGCCTTATAAAGATCGATTTTTCCTTGAGCGTTCATTTTCTTATTGTAAACCCATTTCACTCCTATGGGTTTATGCCTGATAAACGTATTTCAACGTTTATTATAGTATTTAATTGAGTAGTGCTAGAGCTCTCATAATTTTATGCACTTATTCGCTCTATTTACACTTATTTTGATATTGAAGGACCTTAGGATGACTTTCGGGCGAAAATGAGCGAAAACGAGGCAAAACAGAGCTAGTACGACGAAAACAGGCATGCGTCATGGCCGTGACACCCAGTGCACTAGGCCGTGACAATGGGCAGAAGATGAGACTGTCGACAGTCACGGTCGTGAAGTATATTACACTAGACCGTGACAAAGAGCAGTGAGCGACGAAATCCAAGTAGTAGACTATCACGGCCGTGACATCTAGTGCACAAGGCTGTGAATGGACAGATAGTCGAAGTTCAGACAGTCACGGCCGTGAAGCTCAGTGCACGTGGCCGTGACACAGGACAGAGAGCGCCGAAGTAAAGCGATGATGGGCACTGCCGTGAAGGCCCATGTCCCAGGCCATGAAGCTAGCGAAAATTAGTATAAAAGCCCAAATTTCGACTCAGAAAAAAGGAACACCTATCACAACTCAACCCTAACACATCAGATACGGAAAAGAGACATCAATAACGGAGAATTCTACTTGAGAAGCGTAATAAACGGATCACGACGCAATCACGCCACATTAAACGAGGAACGAAGATTCATCCACGCTACCATCCCAGATCCATCGGTACATCAAGATCATGAGTCTTTCATCCTCGTTCCTTAATTCTTTCGTTGTTTCCCTTTCAATTATGAGTAGCTAATTCCCTTATGTGTTTGGGAGTAAATGAACGCTAGGTTAATTCATATTTAAGACATATGTTTATAGTGACTCATGTGTTTTGACTATTTATCGATCTATGAAAGTGTTTCTTCGCTTTAATATGTCTATGTGTTAAAGTGTATGTCTGGAAAATCGTTTAGGGCGACAGCAAAAAAATGATTAAGCTGTTCGTAGACGATTTAGTATAGGGAGAAAGCAAATACTCGATCCTCGTCGTTAGTAATTACTGAATGTTAGATCCCCGCGAGTGTTTAGGACGACAGCAAAGTCGTGAGTGGGTAGGAAATTACTGCAATTTAGTCTTAACCACGTAGGAATGATATTTATTGTCTTAGTCGATAGTACCTAGCGGGATTCGAATCCCGAGCACATCTTTATCATCTGAAGTACTCTTATCAGTTTAGGCGTATTCTCTTAGTCTCCCGTTGATTTAGGATTAATCTGTTAGGATAGCTCGTAAAATAATATGCGCACTTTGTTTAGGCTAGATATCGAGTTGATAGGTTATTACTAGTAATCAGTTTATTTCTCGTGTTCGATACTCGTTTACTCACTTTACTGCACTACAAACGATAGGTCCGCTGCCTATCGCACGTCGGTGATAGTAATTAAGTATTCGTTTTATTTGTCACTTGTCGCACCTGCGTATTATATTAGCACACCATGTGTCGATCAATGCCCGTGTGGTAACTCGATCAGCTTCCATGTGTCATTCCTTTCAATCGCCTTGATCTCCCCGTCCGTCGCTGTTTTCCATCTCTTGCCTCTTGCGGCTTCTTCAAAACTAATTTGTTCCGAGTCAGCCAGTAAGCAGACGAGGTGAACCTGTTCGGTTGTTTTATACAGTTCATGCATTCTCCGTATCCTCGGTTGTCTTGGTTCGTCCTCCTCGTTATTTTCTTGGGGTGAGAAACCGAATCAGATGGTGTAATGTTAAATGGTTCTTCATGCGTCATAGTCTTTTCTTCATCCTTCCAGTCCCAAAAACTTTCTTCATCAATACGAACATCTTGGCTGACTGTCATCTTTTTATTTTCTGGATCAAGTAGTCGGTAGGCCTTCGTCTTCTCATCGTACCCAATGAAAACGAGCTTGGTTCCTCGGTAGGCCTTCGTCTTTTCTTTTTATTTTGCTTTCGTCGAGCTTGGTTCTTTTCTGGTCCAGCACATGTGCATACGCTACACTTCCAAATATTTTGAAGTGTGATACGGTCGGTTTCTAGCCACTTCATGCTTCCTGTGGTGTTCGACTCCCGAGGTTGCTATGTGGACACCGGTTCTGAATATAAACCGCACTTGTATCGCCTCGGCCCATTTGGCATTTCTTTAGTCTTCCACATTGATCGAGCCATGTCAAGTATGGTTCGGTTCTTTCTCTCACCACACCGTTTTGTTGTGGCGAATATGGTGCGGTGAGAAATCTCCTGATGCCATGTGCCTCACAAAATGATATGAAAGCACTTGAAATGTATTCCCCGCCTCTATCTGACCGTAGTGCTTTGATATTGGAGCCAGTCGCCTTTTCGACAATCATTTGAATTTTTTAAATGTCTCCAACGCTTCTGATTTTTCCTTCAAGAAATACACCCACCTCTTTCTCGAGTAGTCGTCGATGAACGTGATGAAATATCTCTTCCCACTGAATGAGGCTAGTGTGATTGGCCCACATATATCTGTGTGTATGAGCTCGAGGTGTGTGTGCTCGATATCCTGTCTGCTTCGGAAATGCCGTTCTCGAATGTTTCCCGATCATGCAGCTTTCACCAAATTTCTTTCCCTCATCTATCATCGACATCCCGTGCACCATATTTTTCTTGGAGAGCTCTCTTAGTCCTCCGTTGTGTAGATGTCCGAACCGCATGTGCCATAAATGGCCTTTACCCTCCCAAGTCAACTTGCAAACATTTTTCTTGAATCACCTTCAGGTTGAGTTTGAACATTCTGTTCCTTTATCTCGAATTGTGCAATCATTCGTCCGTCTTTGTTTTTTAGTTGTAACGATCGATCCTTCATGAACACCAAACATCCTTCTCGAGCAACTGCCCCATATTTAAGATGTTCGTCTTCAAATCTGGTACGAAATAAACGTCCTCGACAGATCCTTGTTTGCCATCATTTTGAGAGAAATATATTTTTCCTCGGCATTTGACTTCTATTTTTGATGCATCTCCAAAAGTTACGTGGTCTTCCCCGATCTTCTTCAGATCTGTAACGAGATGTTTGTGCCCGCTCATGTAGTTGCTGGCACGGTGTCAAAACACCATACCATGTTGCTACCCGGTTTTGTGTCCTCAAGCGTCATTAAGAGTACGCCTTCGTCTTTTGGCTCTTCTTGTCCCACTAAGTTCGTGTTTTCTTCAATTTTCTCATTGGACCATCAGTCATTCGCAAACTGCCTGAACTTTCTGCAATTATAGCATTCAACGCTCGGACGATTTGACCGATCACCTCGACCTCGTGCTCGACCTCGTCCTCTCCAATTTTGGTTGCTCGTTTGTCCTTCTTTTTCTTGGAAGTATCCTCGTCCTCGGCTTGTAGTTTCGAAGCCTCGTCCACATTGGTCACGTCCTCTTCCTCGACCGTGGTGCGCATAAAACGCCTTGTCCTCTTTAAGTGACAACTTCATGTTTAGGACCTCGTCCAAAGACTCCTGTTTTTGTTTTTTCTTTCGTTGCTCGTGGGCTTCAAGCGACCCAGAGAGTTCATCGACCGTCATTTTCTCGAGGTCTTTTGATTCTTCAATAGCACATACCACGTTCTCGTACTCGTTTGTCAGAGATCGTAGAATTTTCTCGACAACTAGGGCATCATTTAGAACCTCGTCGTTACTCTTCAACTGGTTTGGTTCGCACTCTCGTTATGTACTCGGATACGCCTTCGCCTTCTTTCTTTTTTGTCATTTTGAACTCGCCTCGAAGAGTCTGCAACCGTACTTGCTTTACTTAGTCGGCACCTTTATACGCTTTCTCCAACGTCTCCCATGCTTCTTTCGAATTTTTGCCCCGGCTATTTTCTCAAAACCGGCATCATCTACAGATTGGTGGATGATGGCAAGCGCAGCCTGATCTTGTTTGCGAGATCCATTCAACGCCTGCAGTTGGGCCGCCGTGTAACCGTCCATGTTTTTGGGTTCGGTATACCCGTTTTTAACGATTTCCCATACGCCTCGAGACCCGAGCAAGACCTTCATTCGAATGCACCAGTTGTCGTAGTTGAATTTGGTGAGGCGCGGAACGGGCATTTGGCCACCAGTTGCTCCGACGAACGACATGGCTCTGATACCAATTTGTTATTTTTCTCAAGTATATGTAAAATGAAAAATGAGAAATATTTGTATGTCACGTTAATCACACCAACATATTTTTTTTATTGCACACTAATTTACAAAGACCCATACATGTATTATATAGAGAATTAAGAATACATCATCGTTTTTGTTTTCACCTCTTAAACATGACTAAGTCCCTATGTGTCTTTTTTTATTTCTTACACACATGACACATATCATAACACGTGTATTGATATGTGTCTATTTATTTTATTATTTTATTTGCCCATTGAGATTACTCCACATATATGACGTACCATGCGGCGGGACGGGTACCAATATATAAAAAATTTATTCTAATAGGTACCTACATATAAAAAATACTGACAGGGTACTGACTTGCAACTTTTATATAATTAGGTACTTTTCAGTAAATTTCGCTTTTTAAATTATGTTTTTATTATTCTTTTGCCTTGGCTAATGGATGGGATTAGACCTGGGCTTTGGGCCGGTCCAACCCAGAACCGGCCTAAAACCGGCCCGTTTAACCGGCCCAAAACCGGAACCGGTTGGCCCGGTTCCGGAACCGGTAACCGGCCCAGTTAAAACGAACTGGGCCGGTTCGCGGGCCGTGGAACCGCGGATTACCGGTACCGGTTACCGGTTCCGGCCCAACGGCTTCCAATTTTTTTTTTATTCTTTAAAACTTTGAAAATTACATTTTTAACCCCAAACAAAAAATCTATAAATACCACCTCATTTTAATCATTTTAACTCACAATTACATCCAAATCTCTTCCAATCTCTCTCAAAAAACTCTCAAAAAATCATCCACATATTAATATTTAATATTATTAACAATAATAATTATTTTATTTACACTACTACACACACTAACTTATTATTATACACCAATATAATTATTATTTTCGATATTTTTGAAGTACTAATGGCGTCGTCATCGAGAAATCCTAACCCGAACCCGAGCGACGATGTTTTTATGGTTTTAGGACACGCCGATACGTTTAGGGGGAATGCCGACACCGACGAGGAGACCGATGTACCGGAAACGGCGACGACGACCGACGAGGGACCGAGCCAAGCTTCTACGGCGACTACAAGAAGGAAGCAACAACCGCGTGGTCGGCGGTCTAAGGTATGGAATTATTTTGATTTAGAAATGGATAAAAATAATCCCTCTTCAGGTACCGCATATTGCAAAATGTGCCGCCATCCCTACACAATTAAGACCGGACCGAATCAAGGTGGGACGGGCTCGTTGAAAAAACACCTCCAGAGGGCGCATAACTTCGGGGAGGATCTAGAGCCGGTAGGAACCGAACCCCGACAACAACAAATAAACGTAGGTATGGGTAGAAATTTTGTTATTACTAGGAAAATTTCTAAGAAAGCCTTAGTTAAATTCGTAGTAATGTGTGAAGAACCCTTTGCATTGCGGAAAGTGAAGGGTTTATCGAATTTACGAGTACGATACAACCCGGATTCCATAACGTGACCCGTAAAACCCTTAGGAAATATGTCTTAGAAACTTTTAAGGAATATCAGTCTAGCTTAATTAGTCATTTAGCCAACATTACGTGTAGGATTAGTTTGACTACCGATATTTGGACTAATATTACGTCGCAATCTTATTTAGTCATCACCGCCCATTGGATAGATGAAACATGGACTATGCAAAAACGTATTCTTTCCCTAGATCCCCTAGATTCGCAACATAACGCCACTACGATATCGAACTATGTGTTGAATGTCATTAATAAATATTGTATTCAAGATAAGATTATGTCTATCACCTTAGATAATGCTAGTGCGAACAACGTAGCGATATGGATCCTTCGTAGGCATCTTAAGTTACCCTTAGACGGCAAATTATTACATGCTAGGTGCGCTTGCCATATTATTAACTTGTGTGTGCAATGTGCTTTCGACGAAATTTTGGGAGATATTGTAGAAAAGTTTAAGGTAATAGGTAAGTTACTTCGGGAACGCCGCTACGGAACGTCGTGGAAGCAAACCGTCCTTGCCGCCGGCCTCACGTACAACAAGTTTCCGTTGCCAGTCCCGACTAGGTGGAACTCGTTGTACCACCTCCTCAGCACCTTCATGCGCTACAAGGACTTGTTGACGCCTTTTTGGAACGAGGTCGCAGGCAACACCTCCAGGTATGAATTACGACAACTTGATTGGGATATTGTAGGTTTGGTCGTGTCATACTTGAAGTGTTCGCCGAGGCTACAGAGAAATTTTCCGGAGTTCACTACCCGACGTCCCCATTATTCGTCCCGAACCTCTTCGCAATGTGCTAGAAGTTCGTGGAGTTTCGCAACAGTCCATACTTGGGTGGTTTCATCCAAAACGTGGAGCAGAAGTTCAGGAAGTATTGGGAAACAATCCCAATAGTCCACGGTTTGTCTGCCTTACTCGACCCTAGTTGCGGTGTTGATACTTTCGATATTTTTTTCGATTATTATGCTCAGTTTCTTGGAAAGAAAGTGGACGACCAAAAGGCGTCAATTCACACTTCTCTCCAAGAACTTTTTTCTGTTTACGCAGCTGAGCAGGGACACAGTGTGGAGCAAACCGTACCAGGGACCGAAGCTGGTTCGTCGGAAGGAGGCGGCGGCGCAATGGGACTACTACGAAGATTGAAGGCACAAAAGACGAAGACCAAAACACGTGCGTCGGGGTCGAACACGAACGAGATCCAACTGTACCTGAGCCACAACTTCCAGACTCCTGAAGACTTCGACGTTTTGGCCTGGTGGAAGTCGAACGCGACTCTCTATCCGACCTTATCCGCCGTCGCTCGAGACGTTTTAGCCGTGCAAGCGTCTAGTGTCGCCTCCGAGTCCGCCTTCTCTACATCCGGACGAATTATCGGCGACCGATGTGCGAGCCTTAGTCCGGTTTCCCTCGCAATGCTATCCTTATTGAAGGATTGGTATTTGGCCGAATCGAAGAACCGACGGGAGAACGCCATCGACGAGTTCCGTTCTAGTTCGGACGAAGACAAAGAGGCCTCAAACATCATCTTAGTTAATAGTCAAGTCGAATAAATTGTATTTTCTTATTTCGAATATTTTTTTCCTTTTTTTAAGTTTTAGTTTAGGTATTTTTTTTCTTTCTTTGATGTTTTTATTTGTATTTTTTAGTTATTTTTTTTTGTTTTTTTGTATTTTTCTTATCTTTTTTTTGTGTTTTTTGAATAAAATTTTTGGATATTTTCTAAAGAATTTTTTCAAAGTTAAAAAAAAAATTAAATGGGCTGGTTCCGGTTTTGGGCCCGGAACCGGCCCAATAAAGACCCGGGGGTTCTAGGTATGGTTCTGGGCCGGTCCCGGGAAAATGGTCCCGGGACCGGAACCGGATCCGGTACCACGGCGGAACCGGTTGAACCGGAACCGGTGGAACCGGAACCGCCGGAACCGGCCCAATCCGGCCCAAAGCCCAGGTCTAGATGGGATAAAGGGTTATATCATTGAAGTCGATTTTATTTTCATAAGCCCATCTTGCAATGATGTTGGGCTCTCATCATTAATACATACAAAAAAAATGATGAAATAAACAGAAAAAATATGTGAGAAAGATTAGAGACCAAAAATGTCAGATACGGGTTAATAAGCTAATATATAATCCCTACTCACAAAGTGCAAACCAATTCAAAGTGAAACAACGGCATAAACTTCAATTTGAATAAAAGCAGAAATAGTTGCTGCTAAAACTAGACCCTCGTTCTTTGATCATCAACATGAATTGATTATGAACACATGTTCAAAATCTAGAAACTCTTCTTCAGTCATCATGCTTGCAAAAGCTGCTGTATATTTCCATGTAATAAAGCCGTCGAGCAGTGGTGGTGTACCATGTACCATCGCCCGTCATGGAGTTCATAGACATTAGTCATATGAAAAGACACGTCCATCCCAATGTGAGATTTCATGGTGACCCAAGCTGACTCTGAGGTTACACGAACCCTTACATCTCGAACCTGGAAATTGCCAGCATGTTCCCAGTTATAAGCCATTTCCCAACTCGCCATGACCTCATTGTAGCTGAAAAAGGAACAGTTTCGAGATTTAGCAAGTCCCCTCAATTATAATAATGTGAAGTTAGGATAACATATAGAGTTATTAGAAGACAAAGAAGATTTTGTTCGATAAGCCAAGCCCACTAATAGAATGATTAAACTAAACGGTTGTGCATAATTCATGAATCCCCTGTTCCTTTGGGGAGTTCTGAAATTTTAAGTTGTGAACCTGAGTTGCTAAAGTTATGGAAAAGGGAGTCTAAAAGAGCTCAGCTGTATTGCAATAGCACTTTGGTAAGCTTATGCCTTGAGGCAACAAAATATGGTCAATACGATGGTTGTCCGCGAAACTGGATTCAACAAAGGTTACTAACATGCACAAGTTTGATCGCCTATAACATCATAAACAAGATATTCAGAAGTTGGCAATAATATCTGTGAAAAAGTCAGGATGGGAAAGTGGAATTACCCGTGAAATGACTCGCCAGTAGCATGAAAACAATTCACATAATCTGCACTAAGCCAGAAATGAGCCATGGCCTGAAGTGATCTGTCTCTTATAATCCTAAAAAATTCAGCATTTGTATTCACAATTGTTCTTGTAGCAGCATAGTAAGCTTTCCAACCATCGGGAGGTATAACATTATCTTGCTCCATATTGAAATCCTAGAAGATAGTGCAGGTATATAAATTGTTGTCTTTGCTGCTAAATCAAGTCAGCTTTCGATTGAAACTAAAAAATACAACAAACATAAACACAATCAGAAGTGACAAACTCCACCAAGCACCATTTGATAGATCCAAAAGCTCACATGAGCATAAACATTTCAAGAGATATCGATCTTAATATAAATAATCATACTTTCTCGCTGAAAAGCCAAGCAACTCAATGCAAATGACACTAAAAAGAGCAAAATCTATGAGATGTGAATATATTATTTTCTTCTATCGTGTTCTATACTCCATAGCCGTGGAAGCTTTTTTTACCAAAATCAAGCTTTTTAACACTCTCCACCTTCCAAAATCACACAACTGGTGTATCACAATCCATGGTTTATTTTCCTATCGCTAGCCCTAATTCTTACAGACCGGAGGAAAGCAGAGACATTAGGTACAATACAACAGGAAAACAAAACCCAAAAAGCGAGATAACAAAGCATGATTAATCCTAAATCGAATTCAAATCAACAGTAATACGCATAAACCGCACAATCCTCGACAAAATAATCCTAATTCATCGACCGGTAACATAAAATCACCGAATTCAAACCTTATGATACAGCGCCTTCCACGCGTTATCATCGTTGGCAGCCCTCCTCATCAGCGAATTGGTCATAGAGAGGCTGCACAGGCTCGTATGATCCAAATAACTCAGTGCGTGAGTCGTGATCTCAGGAACCATCTGCTCCATCATCGACGGAGCCGCCTGCTTCTCCGCCATCACCGTATCTCCGCCGTCTTCGCCGCCATTAACGCTACCGTTTAGCTGACCAGCCATCCCCTTCGATTGCAGGCCAAAAAGTCCTTAAATTTCCGCGAAGGAAATGGGCGTCCAAAGTGCGCGAGGTTTTTTTTTTTTTTTATTTGGAGGCGTTGGCTGAGCTGCTGTGTGTCTGCAGTGTGTACCGTCGTAGTGATGAACTCACTCAATGTGTTGGTATTTGTACAAGTACAGTTTTCCTTTGTATTCTTTTTTACTTTTTTTTTTCCGCTATGCTGATTGCTGTGGATATGTATATATTTATTATTGTTTTCCATTTCTCACAAGTCAACCTTCTCTTAATGAGCGTCATCAATTACAAATTATTACCAAATTAATATACCATATTCATCTGATCATTATCTCAATCTGTACAAAATGATGCCTATAAGAAATAAATCTACCCTTAATCTGGCCCAAGGTGCATATGGGCTGGCCCGGCCCGATAGGCGTGCGGCGGTCGAAAGACGAGTGAAATGGCGCATTGAAGCGTTCACGCTGAGCGAAGGTTCATCTTAGCGCGTCGGCCATTCCTTAGTTGTAGACATCGAAAAAATCGAAGACTTCGGTCGAAAGACAATGCAGAGAGCGCAATGCGTTGCCATTTAGACGCATTGACGCCATACGCTTATGGAAAAAGAAAAAGAAAAATAAAACTAGTGTTAATATTTTATACAGAAGTTATGATCTTCGATTACAAAAAGAGGTATAAATTAACGCATGTTATGGCTATTTGTACCCTTTTTTTGTAATGTATTTGATGAAGCGTGGAAAAAAACGACAGTGTTCAATAGGGCACCCATTGAACTTTATTGTATGTGCAGTTTATAAGTTCTGTTCTTGAGAATGGCATATTCAAAGTCCTTTCGGACATTCATATAGTTAGGTTGTGTGTAAGGAACTTATTCTTTGCTATGCTTATAGGTATGGCCTTTTGTGTTTTAGCAGATAGTTCTATTCTTAGACCATCTCCAATCGAGAAACGCATTCTCAAACTCAAACGCATACTAAAACTCAAAATGCAGTAATTCTTCTCCAACCGTTCAACTCATTCTCAAACTCAAAAGATTATTCTATAATATTCAATTTCACACCAATTCTTACAAATTTCGATATTATCCACATATTTTATAACTCTACTAATTAGACCACAAATATTATTTTAAATTTAATCACAAAAAATTAATAAAATTAATAATAAAAGCAGGGCCTGAGGAAGTACGACCTAACATTTTGAACAACTACATGACAGAGCCATAGGGCCGATTCTAAGGCCATCTCCAATCATTCCCTCTATATGTAAAGTTGTTATAGTTCAATTCATCTATACATACAGTTTAAACAGTATTGACAACTCCAATCATCTCCTCTATATTTTCCTCTAAACCTAATACAATCATTATTTTATTATTTTATGGTATATTTAATATTTAGTTAATGGTTTAAAAATATAAATGATACTTCATCAGCTTAATTATCAGAATAATTACCATCATTAAAGTTCACAAAAATTTATAATATTGACTTATTTAGTTAATTAAATTCTTGAAATTGAAAGCATAACTATATTATAAAAGGACTGAAATTTTAAAGAAATAAAACCTAAAATAAATCAAATGAGGAATAATAGTAAGTAAAAATCAAATTATTTGAATAAAATAATTAATTCATTAATAGTCCATGGCAGTTTTGCAAATTTTTATTAAGTGTATGGGTATCAAGGTTATTGCCAGTCATCCCCAATCATCGATCGTCTTCTTCGTCGAGCTATTTCTCTATTTGAACAGTATGCGTCGTCATCATCTTCCCCACCATCGGTCCCCAATCATCGATCGTCTTCTTCGTCGAGCTATTTTCCTTTTGTCCACGTTTAAAAAACCCGACCCGGGAATCGAAGCCGAAGGAGAATCGACGCCGCCGTCCAAACCCCTTTCGAAGAATGTTAGGTCGAGGCGGTGAGTGATTGACCTCTTGACTTCCAAGAAGAAGGGCATACTGCCGTCTACGTTGTGAAACCCAAACAAATAAATGGCCTTTATGCAAATATAGAACTTGAAAGACATCTTTTCCGTTCAGACACAACTATGCGTTTTAATTAGGAGAGAGAAACGGTAATCGCATTTTTGGTTTGATTTTAGGGTTCCATTGGAGTAATTTTACCCCATTTTATGGGATTTGCAGCTCCATTGGAGTTGCTCTTAGCAATTTGTCCGAAAACCCCCGGCAAGAACCCGATTCCGTAGAAAAAAAACTACATAAAAATGAAATTCAATGGCACTTGGTCGTCGAAAAACTGCTTAAATTTCTCCGTAAAAGAAAAAAAAAGAGAGTTCATGGTCCTGTAAATTTCAAGTCATGGGCTGCGTCCACACCAAGGGAAAGCGCATTTTCGAGGACCCTTCGATGCTTTCTTCCCAGACGAGATGTATGTTCCTTTTTTCATAGGTCGCAGCGCTCATGTTTGTGTGTATAGCGGCGATTCTCAGTTGAATTAATGGTCTCAGTTTCAGTGAAAGAAGTCAAGCAGTTGCACGAACTTTTCCGAAAGCTGGGAAGCACGATATTTGGCTTCTAAACGAATCGGAACTTACCTTAGCCGACGAAGACGTCGAGGCCATAATAAATAAGACACGACGATATATATTAAATTCTTCTCTTTTCGGCTAAATTAAAACCATTTTTTTTGCACCTTTCGTTTTTCGTGCGTAAGCACTCGAAGAAGCAGATTCGGACAGAGATGGAAAGATAAGCATGGAAGAGTTGAAGGAGTTTGCTGATAAGAAGCCATCAGTGCTGAGAAATATGACTATCCCTCAACTGAAGTAATTGCGCTCTCTTTACACTTCGAGCGTCCGCCTTTTATTTTGACGGCGTTTTATTTCGCATTGCAGCGACTTGACGACATTTCCGAGTTTTTCAATTAGATTGGAAAAAGAAGACACCGAGGTTTAGCGTCGGCCGAGTTCTGCAAATGTATACCCTCTATGAAGACGCATGAGTACTAAAATATCTGCTCGGATTACTCTTTTCAATATTGCACATGAAAATACGTTGCACTTCGCTTATTTTTTAAGCGAATGTTCATTCTACATAATATCAGAACTCAAACCAAAGGTCTTGCGCACGAATCTTCACGTCCACCTATTTAAGAAAACTACACATCTAAGGTTAGCTAAGAAAGGAATCAGCTGGTGCGCTAGACGTAAAAGTATATAGAATTAAAATAGGTGCTACACTGCTTGAAGTTTAAAATTTTAGGTGAAGCTCTCGTTCAACATTTACGATTTTTCACTTTCTTTGTCTCGGAGTCGCAAACATCGTACTAGTCTTTAGTTTCAAAATCCAGACTTATCGCACAAATCGTAGAAACCGTCCGAGAAGAGGAAAAAAAAGTCGTCGATTTCGAATCGAACTTAAGTACAAATAATGAACAATTGCGCCTCACAAATTATTAAACGAAAATTTTCGAATAGTTCTCAACCAACCACTTCAACGCTAAAAAGCTCTAACTCCTCGGCGTCCATGACCAACTTCCTCACGGACGAAAACGCCCCCATGACCCCCACGCAGACAAACGCCGCGACGATCGACACATTAACCACGTACACGAAAGACTTCTTCCTCGGCCTACGAGTCATGTTGTAAAGAACCATAGGAAGAACAAAGTCGAGCGGTATAAAACCAAGTGCTCCCACCACGCCGTTGATGTCTCCGAAGAAGGGAAGCATCGCCGCAAAAAACCCACAAAGAACGATCCTCGGGACTAAGTTCCTTCTCGAGAATACGCCCTTCTTCGCATCCGCCGATTTCTTCTCCATTATTTCGTACGCCACTTGTGAGTATACCTAAGACACAAATGCGTAGTTCGTAAATTATTATACGAAAATTAGCGGGTAAGTATGAGATCGTTCTTACAAGTCCTATGGCGAAGAGTTGGAGTAGAACGAAGACGATCGCAAGGTCTAAAACCCATAAAGGCGCCAACGAAGGTTTATTGTCGGGCATTAGGTTTTTAAGGATGTTAGGGTTCGCTTTATTGCCGAAAGCGTAATAGCCAGAAATTGCGGCGGAATAAAACGTAATAAAGATTACACCGTAGCACATAATGAGGCCTTTCAACATCTTGCCGGCGACCGGCAGTGCCAACGTAGCCTATACGAAAATTGAATTATAAAAATATTCTCAAACTCTCTTCTTTGGAAATTCGAAGATTATTATCCCCACTAACTACCTGTATTTCGGGCAATATTCCGTTTCCATATATAGCGGCTATGATGGATATTGAGGCGAACGCATCGAATATCCTTGCGGAACTCGAAGGTTTTAACGAGTAATCTCTCTGCGGTCTATTTGTTGCAGTCGCTTAATTCACAATGTTAGAAAAGAAACCCAAGAAAGAGGCGATTATCGTTTAATAAACAATCATGACATGACAATATATACATGTAGATCGTCGTAGGTTTTATATCGTACCTGCGTTCATGCAAGCGCCGACGACAAGAAAACTGTAACCGAAGCTTAGTACGAGCGAACACATATTGATGTGTCTAAGCGAATGAAAGCTCGGAAACTGCGAAAGAAGAACCATAACGAACGCCACCATGGCTACGAAGTGGTATAGCTTTAAAGATCCGTCGGGGGGAATGATTTGAGTACATGATCTGTATTTGCCCCGACAAAAGCGGAAGATTATTAGTATATATATGTGTGTGTCTGAAATCTATATGTATGACTTAGGGTTTTGTATGTACTTTGAGGCTTTCGCCGGCAAGAAGTATAGCTGCGATGCTTATCCCGGCGTTGATCGCCGTCTGAACAAACACGACGAAGTAGAACATCCATCCATATCGTATATATTCAACTAGAAATCGAATTAGCAATAAGAAAGAGCTTAATTAAATTTTCATTCCTGAATATTTGAGGGTAGAGATGTCAACGGGCCGGCGGAGCAGATGCGGGTCCTGAAAAATGAAGGCCCGCCCCACCCTACAGGCGGGTAACGGGCCTAGCCCGCTGCCCGCCCAAACTTAGAAAAAGAAAAACATAAAAATTAAGTATTTATGCTTGAAATTACTTCTAATCAAATCCAATCTCGTTAATAATAATTAGTTTGTATTATTAGCTTGATTAATTAAAAGTTGGAGCTCAAATATATAAAAAAAAGCCAGTATGGTTTATTTATATATCAATATTTAATTAAAAAATTGTCTTATAATACCTTGCGGGCTTGCCCACCTAGGCCCGCTCCCTGGCAGGCCTGAGAAATGGTAGCCCGCTCCGCGGGCCGCAAGCCCAATTGCCAGTACTATATGAGGGTGTAACATTTAAGGACACCTAAATTAGGGGATTATACTTATAGGACAATAAGCTTTGAGTTGAATCAATTTGAAGACGTCTAAATTAGATTTTGCAATTTGAGGAGAGTTTTCAAAACTGAAGCAATTTGAAGACAATAAATTTCAAAGTTGAACTCAGATCGTGTCAACGGAACTTCTCACAATGTAACATTACTTTAAATGTTCTTATTGTTAGGGAGTGTGCCCTCGGAATGCCATACGAGGACTAGGAATAGTATTGGGCGCACAATGATGTATAGGTCGATAGACAGTTTTATTGTATATGCTGTTAAAATAAAGTAGTGAATATTATTTTCATTATAATAAAGGCATTATTATTTATTTATCGAATTTAAAATCTGCTTGGCATCTGGCGGTGCGATAAAATAACACCCGAATGTTTGAGTTGGACGTCTGATTCTCGTGGGGGCGAGGGAGGAGACACCGGACAGTCCTTAATCTCAGCATTAAATAAAAAGTCCGTAAGTCTAAGGATTCTAGGTGGGTGACTAGATATCCGAATATGACTTATTCATTGACGACCACATAGTATCGGTAGTGTCACCGATTACCTGAGAGGTTGTGGGTCGTGATGGAGATATCGGTGATCGTAGAGATCGCGTATTCGGACATTCGGCTCGTATTCGTCTCGATCACATGACTAGGATGTTGTCAATGATTGAACGAATGACTATAGCAGCCTCTGACCGATAGGGTCACTGACGGATTTGCTTTGGCGATTTCGGTTTGTCGCTAGTTGGCTAGGTCCGCAAGTGTTCGGAAATGGGACACGGGCCAGCGACGAAACGCAACTGACTTTACGGAGGTGAGTGCCGGGCTTTGACTGCTATCGGGATTCACTGCCTATATTCGTATAGGTTAACGTCCTATGAGGTAATTGGAGAACGACGATTGTAAAGCCTTCGGCCGAAGCTTAGAAAGCTCGCTCGTATTAGATACGGAGCGGAGTTTAAATAATCGGTTGGGTCTCGATTATAACATAGAGTTAGGTCAGTGAGTTTGACATTTACATGGCTCTCACCTAACCCGGACGCAAGTGAAAGACGTAAGAGGTATTTAAATGTATACACTGTAGTCGGTTCGCTCGAATTTCGATTAGATCAAAATTCGTTCCCAACTGGGATCTGTTCGGTACCGCCGGATAGGCTAGGCGAATACCGTGACTCGTGGATTCCTCCCATGCCAGTTGAGACGGACCTAGAGAGTCGCGCTTAAAAATGGTAATGAACTTGAACGAAAACGGCGGGCTTTTCTCTAGAACCTAACGAATGGGATTCGTTGAGGTAGTGGCATAGTTGACACGAGGTGTCGATGATTTAGTTAAATTTCGGTGACGGTCAGGGGAATAATTAGGACTTGAGATTGTCTTAAGTGCTTAATTTAATTAACTAAATGAGGCTCAATTGTAAATAAAATAATAGATTGGATTTAATTATTTTATTACTTAAAATTGAGGGACTAAATTAAGAAGTTAGAAACCTCGGGGGCCGAAATGGAATTACTTGAAAATATGCATGTTGACTTGATGGTCTTGGACATGTGTCAATTCCATTGCAGCCACATAAGGAAGAGGTGGCATGTGAGTCACACTCTTGGCCTATTTGAAAGCATGACATGTGTCTTGAGAAATAAATAAACTTATTGTAGTGGAATTTTACTACAAAAATTTTGGAACATGCAAAAATGGGAAAAAGATCTAACGTGAGTGTGCTCTAAGATTGTGTACTTTGTACTATGCTCTCAACTTGCCATATTACCCAACAAATGAGATAGATAATTAGAACAAAGAACAAAAGTGAGCTTAACTCTTGAACTTCTCAAGCACACGTCAAGCCCCGGGTTCGTTTGACGAAGCCCACCGCCCGAACCGAACTGCGTCTAGCCATCGGGAGCAGTCTCGGAGGTTCGATCAAGGTCATATCGGCGTGACAATCTAGCCCGGAAGCCCCGGGAGCCAGACGAGGCGCAGCGACTCTCATCCGAGGTGTAATCAAGTACGCCGAAGGTATATTTCGAACCCTACTGATTTGATTTTACGAAAAATACCAAACGACATCGGAATGATTCGAACGACCCCTCGTTGCGATCGTCGGGAAGTGTAGAATCAATCTGGAAAATTTGGTATTGATTGGAAATCATTTCGGTTGTCAAACAGTCAAAAGACGGCAGACTGCAGCTTTACTCGAATTGATAATTTTGAACCACTGATTTGATTTTGTGAAAAATACCAAACGACATCGGAATGATTCGAAAGACCCCTCGTTACGATCGTGGGAAGTATAGAATCAATCTGGAAAATTTTGTATCGATCGGAAATCGTTCCAGTCGCCAAATAGTCGAAACACTGTCGGCTGCCGCTTTGTTCGAACTAGTTTAGAACGAAATTATTAATTCGAATAAATTTGTAATAAATTCGAATTTAGGAAATTCGAATTAGACGTGGTCTCCTGAGGCTCAGGACAGTATCTTAAGCCTTCGGGAGAAGCCGAAGGGCGCTAGGTCGAATTTAGATGTTGGAAATCGAAAATTTGGCACCCTACGCCGCTCGGTTCAAGACGCGCTTCCGCTATCGCCACGTTGCGTTGTTCCGGGGCCGGCGTCGATTAATCGAGCCCACCCCAACAGTGGTATCAGAGCTACGGCTCATGCATGGTTCGACCGAAGGCCTCGAAAGCCGGTATGGCGATCGAACGGTCGACGTAGTTTGGAGACTATCGTCGCTCGTGACGTCGGTCGGGCACCCGGCGTCAAAATTCTGTGTTGCATGTTTATGTGGGACAATTATGCGGGCTTAGGTTCTAACCGGGTTATTTGTTTAAGGGTCGTTTGTTGCCCCCCGGTATGTACATGGATTACGGGTTGTTCGGGAAATAATTCCCCCCGTGTTGTATTTTATCGCTTTATTAGATAAGTTAGATAAAATGGCGGCCATTCGACGCAAGGCGAGATTGGAAGGTTCGACGAGCCGCGTGACGATGAGTCGACGTTTGGAGATCAAATACCCGGTCGTTTTACGACCCATGTAATAGGACCAGTTTAGAAATAGCCCGCGCATTTGTCCATTTAAATTGCTTTCCTAGGGTTAGGAATTTAGTTAACGCATTTATGTGCTCGTGCTTAATTTTTGATTTGCTATGAGAATACAAACTCCCATAAAATACTAAGTGAGTAAAGGGATTGGATGCCCTGTCTTCTATCAAGCTCGGGTTAAGTTGTTACGAAACCTAAATGCAAGGTTTGGTTCCGGGTATGCCGGCGCCTTGCATTTGTTTTCGTTTCGATTTGTTGTGCGTTAGCGCCGCTCGCCAAGACCACACTGTGCGGTAAAACGTACGGTTCAAGTGTGCGGTTTTGAGCAAAGTTGATAGGTCGCACTTAGACAGTCACACCGCCTTGTTCCGAATTTGCCGGCGGGGGTCCCTGACTGAGACAAAGATAGTTGAGACATTCGACGAGGTCGGATTCGTGCGGAGCACGACTTCGTGGGCCGCTGCAAATCAATAAAACGACAGAGGTTGAGGTTTGCATCCGCCCACGGGGACATCAACTCCACTATCGAAGTTATCAACGAAACTTCCAAAACATCCAATGGGAGAATATGGAGTTTATGAAAAGATAGTGGGAGTCAAACGGAAAAGAAGTCCTTGTTCGCGTTTGATGATCTATACAAACGACTTAATATGCCTTTTATTTTCTACAGCTTTTTCTCTCAGTGTTAATTATGTCCACCGCTTTAAACATACTGCTCAAGGAGAATAGGTTGACTGGGTCGAACTATTCAGACTGGCTTCGCAACCTAAGGATTTTCCTTCAGATTGAGAACCTAGTGTATATCCTTGACTCCGAGTTGCCGCCGCCCCAGGGGCGCGGGCAACCGAGCAGGCTCGTGCCGCTTATGACAAGCGACTGCGCGACGAGCAGCTCGTAAAGGCTCATGTCCTCGGATCGATGAGTAACACGCTGCGGCGTAGCCATGAGGGTATGGCTGATGCTCGAGCGATGGTTCAGCATCTGAAAGAGCTTTATGGTGAGACGTCAAGGACAGCTCGCTATGCGGCTTCGTCGCAGCTCTTCCGATCGAGGATGTCTGAGGGTGAGAACGTCGGTGAACATGTTATGAACATGATCACCACGATCGAGAGATTGGAGACTCTTAATTTCCGATTTGATCGGGAATTACAAAACGATCTCATCTTGCAGTCTCTGCCTCCGTCCTTCAATGCGTTCATAGTGAACTATCATCTGAACGGCATGACGCTGACGCTTCCTGATCTGATGAATCAGTTAGCAACGGCGCAAGGTCAGATGAAGAGGGCAAAGCAGACTGCACTTGTCGCCACCTCTTCGAAGCCCCAGAAAGGCAAAAAGAAGAAAGGCAGCAAGCTCAAGCCAACAGGGAAGGTTTCTAAGAAGAACAAAAATTCTGGGAAATCGAAGCAGACCGGTGTAAAGCCGACGGATAGGTGTCTGCATTGCGGTGCGCTGGGCCACTGGAAGCGGGACTGTCTGAAGCTCAAGAGTGAGCAGGCTGCATCAGGTAAGGAACTTTATGTTTTAGGAACAGTTTGTTCTTCATCTGTATATTCTACTTCCTGGATATTGGATTCGGGAGCTAGTACTCACATTTGTGAGTCCACGCAGGGTCTGGGACCAAGTAGAGTGCTTGGGGAGCGGGAGAGGTCAGAGTGGGAAGCGGGGATAGTCTCTCGGCAAGCCACGTCGGATCAAGATCTCTTGTTTTGTTATCTGGGCATGTGTTGCGTTTGTACGATTGTCTTGTACTCCCGAGAAGTTTTAAGAACATCGTCTCCATTCCTGTTTTGAGCAGGAATGGTTATGTATTTAATTTTAATAATAATACATGCCACATTATGTATCGGAATAAAAATGTTGGCAACGCGACACTGTTTAATGGTTTGTACTATTTAAACACCCAGAACGACGTATCTGTGTATACTGTCACAAACAAACGAAAGTCAGCAATAAACGCGAGGTACTTGTGGCATCTTCGATTAGGGCATGCTGGAGAACGCAAGATCCACGAGTTGGAGAAAAACGGGATTTTGAAATCGTTGGGTTCAGATCCCTATCCGACTTGTGAGTCGTGCCTCCAAGGTAAAATGACCCGATCACCCTTCACCGGGACATTTAATAGAGCCACGGAAATTCTCGGTTTGATTCACACGAACGTTTGCGGGCCATTCAATGTGAAGGCTCGGTGTGACTTCCACTATTTTATTACCTTCACGGATGATCACAGTCGTTACGGACTCGTGTATCTGATGAGGTATCAAGCTGATGCACTTGAAAGGTTCAAGGAGTATAAGGCTTTGGTGGAAAACAAACATCGAAACTCATTAAAGCCATTCGATCGGATCGAGGAGGCGAGTACATGAGTATCGAGTTTGATCAGTTCTTGAAGGAGAATGGTATATTATCACAGATGACTCCGCCCGGCACGCCACAATTGAATGGCGTGGCCGAACGTAGAAACCGAACTTTATTAGATATGGTTCGTTCTATGTTAAGCTATACAGATTTACCGATGTTATTGTGGGGATACGCGCTTTTGACAGCGGCTTATACCATAAACCGATGTCCCTCGAAGTCTGTTAACGGCATTCCGTACGAGATATGGACTTGTCGTTTACCCAGCTTATCACATATTAGGATTTGGGGTTGCCCGGCCTATGTGAAAAAGTTGAAAGCAGACAAATTGGAGTCTAGGTCTCCGAAAGGTCATTTCATAGGTTACCCTGAAGACTCTATGGGGTACCTATTCTATTTTCACGATGATCAGAGGGTCGTTGTGGGCCTACACGCACATTTTCTCGAGGAAGAGTTCATTCGAGATTGTGGCGTTGGCCGAGAGGTCACTCTCGAGGAGCAGTCGACCGAAACGCCCTCACAGGATGTGGAATTGGATGGTCCGAGCGAAGCAGTCTTGCGACGATCTGAAAGGGTGCCAGGCCAACCAGAGCGATATGGCATGTCACACGTCGAACACGATTATGTTGCGACTAGGGGACTTCTAAGAGAAGATCCGGCTACTTTCGATCAAGCTATATCCGATGTTGACTCAAGGAGATGGATTGAAGCTATGCGGGCTGAGATGGACTCAATGTACTCCAATAAAGTCTGGACTCTTGTGGACCTACCGAGCGGTTTTAGACCAATTGGTTGTAAATGGATCTACAAGAGAAAGATTGGATCTGACGGACAAGTTGAGACATACAAGGCCAGGTTGGTGGCCAAGGGCTATAACAAAAAAGAGGGAGTCGACTATGAGGAGACTTTCTCGCCTGTAGCCATGATCAAGTCTATCCGAATATTGCTCGCAATAGCTGCGCACTATGATTATGAGATTTGGGAGATGGACGTCAAAACGGCGTTCCTTAATGGATTCCTCAAGGAGGAGATCTATATGGAGCAGCCAAAAGGTTTTGAGTCGCATGCAGATGCTCACAAAGTGTGCAAACTGAATCGGTCCATTTACGGACTGAAACAGGCCTCTCGTAGCTGGAACCTACATTTCGATGAAGCAGTTCGGAACTTCGGATTAGAGAAAAACATAGATGAGTCATGTGTCTACAGAAAGAGCAGTGGGAGTATGGTGTCGTTCCTTGTATTGTACGTGGATGATATCCTTTTGATAGGAAACGACATCGGGATGCTCTCGTCGGTGGAAGCGTGGCTTTCAACCGAATTCTCCATGAAAGATCTGGGAGAAGCGACGTATATACTTGGTATTCGCTTGTTCAGGGATCGAGCGAACAGAACGATCGGCTTATCTCAGGCCCTTTACTTAGAGAAAATCCTGAAAAAATTCAGAATGGATGACTCTAAGAGAGGGTTCTTACCTATGCGACATGGGGTCCATTTATCGAAATCAATGTCACCTCAAAGTGAGGAAGACCGACGACGGATGAGTGGGATACCCTATGCGTCTGCAATGGGCAGTCTGATGTACGCGATGTTGTGTACACAAGCGGACATTGCCTACGCTGTGAGCGTGGTTAGTCGGTTTCAGGCAAACCCAGGGAAGAACACTGGACTGCCGTTAAGAATATCTTTAAGTACCTTAGACGGACTAAAGACTTAACGCTTGTCTATGGAGGAGCGGGACTAGAAGTAGAAGGTTACACCGATTCGGACTTCCAGTCGGACGTGGATGACCGAAAATCTACTTCAGGTTTTGTATTCGTGCTCAACGGTGGGGCAGTGTCTTGGAGAAGCTCCAAGCAAAGCACGACTGCCGATTCCACGTGTGAGGCAGAGTACATAGCAGCCTCAGGCAGCTAAAGAAGCTGTTTGGATGAAAAAGTTCTTGGAGGAACTTACTGTGGTACCAGTTGCGGACAGGCCGCTTACACTTTGGTGCGATAATAGCGGTGCAGTCGCGCAAGCAAAGGAACCACGATCTCATAGCAAGTCCAAACATATCGAAAGAAAATATCACGTACTATGTGAGTTCGTTGAAAACGGGATGGTAGCCGTCAGAAAATCGCCACCGCGGAGAACGTGGCGGACCCACTCACGAAGCCCTTGTCCCAGGCAGTTATGGAACAACATCTGGACAAAATGGGGCAGATACCATTGTGACTGGAATTAGGTGCAGCACATGGCATTCGAGTGCAAGTGGGAGGCTGTTAGGGAGTGTGCCCTCGGAATGCCATACGAGGACTAGGAATAGTATTGGGCGCACAATGATGTATAGGTCGATAGACAGTTTTATTGTATATGCTGTTAAAATAAAGTAGTGAATATTATTTTCATTATAATAAAGGCATTATTATTTATTTATCGAATTTAAAGTCTGCTTGGCATCTGGCGGTGCGATAAATAAATAACACCCGAATGTTTGAGTTGGACGTCTGATTCTCGTGGGGATAGGAGACACCGGCCAGTCCTTAATCTCAGCATTAAATAAAAAGTCCGTAAGTCTAAGGATTCTAGGTGGGTGACTAGATATCCGAATATGACTTATTCATTGACGACCATATAGTATCGGTAGTGTCACCGATTACCTGAGAGGTTGTGGGTCGTGATGGAGATATCGGTGATCGGAGAGATCGCGTATTCGGACATTCGGCTCGTATTCGTCTCGATCACATGACTAGGATGTTGTCAATGATTGAACGAATGACTATAGCAGTCACTGACGGATTTGCTTTCGCGATTTTGGTTTGTCGCTAGTTGGCTAGGTCCGCAAGTGTTCGGAAATGGGACACGGGCCAGCGACAAAACGCAACTGACTTTACGGAGGTGATTGCCGGGCTTTGACTGCTATCGGGATTCACTGCCTATATTCGTATAGGTTAACGTCCTATGAGGTAATTGGAGAACGACGATTGTAAAGCCTTCGGCCGAAGCTTAGAAAGCTCGCTCGTATTAGATACGGAGCGGAGTTTAAATAATCGGTTGGGTCTCGATTATAACATAGAGTTAGGTCAATGAGTTTGACATTACATGGCTCTCACCTAACCGGGATGCGAGTGAAAGGCGTAAGAGGTATTTAAATGTATACACTGTAGTCGGTTCGCCCGAATTTCGATTAGATCAAAATTCGTTCCCAACTGGGATCTGTTCGGCACCGCGGGATAGGCTAGGCGAATACCGTGACTCGTGGATTCCTCGGGGCCGAAATGGAATTACTTGAAAATATACATGTTGACTTGATGGTCTTGGACATGTGTCAATTCCATTGCATGCCACATAAGGAAGAGGTGGCATGTGAGTCACACTCTTGGCCTATTTGAAAGCATGACATGTGTCTTGAGAAATAAATAAACTTATTGTAGTGGAATTTTACTACAAAAATTTTGGAACATGCAAAAAATGGGAAAAAGATCTAACGTGAGTGTGCTCTAAGATTGTGTACTTTGTACTATGCTCTCAACTTGCCATATTACCCAACAAATGAGATAGAGAATTAGAACAAAGAACAAAAGTGAGCTTAACTCTTGAACTTCTCAAGCACACGTCAAGCCCCGGGTTCGTTTGACGAAGCCCACCGCCCGAACCGAACTGCGTCTAGCCATCGGGAGCAGTCTCGGAGGTTCGATCAAGGTCATACCGGCGTGACAATCTATCCCGGAAGCCCCGGGAGCCAGACGAGGCGCAGCGACTCTCATCCGAGGTGTAATCAAGTACGCCGAAGGTATATTTCGAACCCTACTGATTTGATTTTACGAAAAATACAAAACGACATCAGAATGATTCGAAAGACCCTCGTTGCGATCGTCGGGAAGTGTAGAATCAATCTGAAAAATTTGGTATTGATTGGAAATCATTTCGGTTGTCAAACAGTCAAAAGACGGCAGACTGCCGCTTTACTCGAATTGATAATTTCGAACCACTGATTTGATTTTGTGAAAAATACCAAACGACATCGGAATGATTCGAAAGACCCCTCGTTACGATCGTTGGGAAGTATAGAATCAATCTGAAAAATTTGGTATCGATCGGAAATCGTTTCAGTCGCCAAATAGTCGAAACACTGTCGGCTGCCGCTTTGTTCGAACTAGTTTGAAACGAAATTATTAATTCGAATAAATTTGTAATAAATTCGAATTTAGGAAATTCGAATTAGACGTGGTCTCCTGAGGCTCAGGACAGTATCTTAAGCCTTCGGGAGAAGCCGAAGGGCGCTAGGTCGAATTTAGATGTTGGAAATCGAAAATTTGGCACCCTACGCCGCTCGGTTCAAGACGCGCTTCCGCTATCGCCACGTTGCGTTGTCCGGGGCCGGCGTCGATTAATCGAGCCCACCCCGACACTTATAACGTGATCACCACTTAATACCGGATAAAAAAAATAATTAAGCACAACAAAAAACAAGCGAAAAGATCGATCAAGTAATACAGAAAAAAAGCGTCTTTAGTTATACCTAAGACGTCGGCGGCGAGTTCCCTGAACCTTATGTGTCGGCGGCCGGCGTTTTCGCAGTGTTCGAGGACTAAAGACATTAAGTGGTATGAATAGAAAGTTACGATTCCCATAACAGTTAGGCTAAAGAGCCCTAAGGCCCATCCGAGTCCCGCGAAGGCATAGGGAAGGGTTAGTATTGTGGGGCCCACGATGGCCGTCGTCAGATGAAATCCGGCGTGCCACCATTTTCCTAATTCGTTGAAAAAAATAAGCTTCTCTTCACTTCATTTTATTAATGGCTTGGATTTCCTTATATATATTATAGATCATTTAGCATAGTACGAATTTTGAAAAAAAAAAAAAAGAGGGAACCTTTGGATTCTAACACAAAAGCTGCTCCGGCGTCGTCTTGGTCTTGAAGAGGGTTGTTATGATTATGAGGCATTTTTTTTATCGTACTTCTCAGTTCATGACTATGGAATTTATTAATGAAAAGAAAGATTAAGAGGCTCCAAATCTTATAAGAGAGGCCCCCAAATCTCAGTTTTTACATAGTTACACAAAAGAAAGCATCTACGAAATAGAAAATATGATATTCTTTCGTGTAGATCACATTAAGGTAAATCTCGATTTATATAAGCATATATCGGTGGAGGAGAATACCTATCTTGATAAAAAGGAGCGTTATTTTAACAAGAACCGTGCAAAAAGTCATTTTTTTTTTCAAATTTTAAAAGCATATATATGAAACCATCCATCGATTTGATATTCATATAAAAGTGGGTGTAACATCATTTGCCCAAAAGTCTAAGAAAAATAGATAATATATCTTATTATGGAAAAAGAGAATCAATCTGGTTTATATAGTTAGTTGAATCACGCAAGCTTTCATTTAATATTTTCAAACATTTTTAGCTACATGGTTGATGAAGCCAGTTCTTTTAACGAATCAAAGGAAAAAAGCATGATATAATCAGTTTAATCTAATCGAGAAATAACATCAGTTGATTTGAAGGACTAAATCGAAAGCTTAATTCTCCTACACCACTTGCAAGAATGACTCTAGAGACGATGGAAACCATTTGTTCAACTTCAAGGATTAGTTGAACGAACGAACAAACTACCTACGACCATCACACTACTCCAAGAAAAAAAAACGAATCTTTTAAACCACAGACTCGGCCACAACTTTCTTGTTATACTCCTCAATCTCTTTCTTGTAAGCCTCCATAGCCAAACCAGCCTTCTCATTCCAAACTCTCCTCTCTTCATCCTTCAATTCCTTCCACTTCACAGAGATTAGGGCATTAATGGTTGCATTATCAGTAATCTCAGGACGCTCCTTTAGCAAGTTCTTCCTCGTATCTTTGCTGAAGAGGAGGAAAGAAGAGGCAGGCTTCTTAGGCTTATTGGGATCGACAGTCTTCTTCGGTTTCTTCTGCTTTTGCTGTTCGACTTTGGCCTTCTTCATCAGATTGTCTGCTTTCTCTTTCTTCTTCAGCAGCTGCAGAGCTTCTTGCTTCTGAAGCTTCATGGCTTCTTCCTCTTCTTTCTTAACGCTAGCTGCTTCTTCTTCCTTCATCTGCTTGTACGCTTCCATTTCTTTTGTGTACTGTTCTTTGTTCTTATGTGCCATCTGAATTGAATGAGGGCAATGATTCAGATTACAAGCTCTTTGTTTAATTGAAAAAAAAAACAAAGGTGAACTACCTCTTCGTATGGCGATTTCTGGGCTGCAGAAAAGTTCCTCCATTCCTCAGAGGTAATCTTAGCAATCTGATATGGGAAAAAACCCAAAAGCAGCTTAGTAATTTATCTCAGCACCATTCAAGAATATCTTTTTACCTCTAAAACATTCTTGTTCTCAGCAGTAAGAGCTGCACGGCGCTCGTTGCAGAAGATGAAGTAGGCAGACAATGGCTGCTTAGGCTTCAGTGGATCTTTCTCCTTCCTAAGTAAGAAAGGAAATCATACGAAATAAATCAGGAAAACCATGCCTAGAAGAAACATGAGAAATGAATAATTTTTTCCCCTTTTCACTCACTTTGGCTTCTTCTTGTTTTCGTTCTCGGTTTCTTGCCTGAAAGCAAGGTACTGTTCGAGCAATTCCATGGCAGTCTTTTGCTTGTGCTCTTCCTCCAAAAGCGTCATGGCATCTTTCTCTCGCTTCTCATTTCCCATGGCTTTCAAGTACGCCTCTTTCTCAGCTTGGTACTTCTCTTCGTAAGGCTTCTTCTCGTTGGCGGTTACCGTTTTCCACCTCCCAGCCATTAGATTCGACATCTCCTTGAAATCGGCTTCAGGGTTAGCCTTCTTCACCTCACTCCACTGATCTTTGCACCACAGCACATAAGGAGGAGATGGCTTCTTAATCGAACTCTTCTTCTTCTCCTTCTTATCTTCCTCGCCATCTCCGATTTGAAACCCTAATGGCAGCGTCTAAACCCAGACAAAAATCAGGTCAGAAAAGAAAAACCCAAAAAAAGGGACCGCAAAAATCAAGAAAACAAACGAACCATGTTGGGCTTAAACTCCTTCATCTTCTGCAACTTCTTGAGCTCAGCCTTGAGCTTTTCTTGCTCCTTATCCCTCGTCTCAATCGCCTCTTCCTTTTGCTTCAGCGATTCCTCAGTAGCCCTAAGCATCTCCTCAGTCTTCTCCTTCTCAAGCTTCAACCTTTCGAGCTTCTCCTGCATTTCCTGCATCTCCTTCTCAAAAGACACGTCCTTCTTCGAAGCTTTCGCAGACGCCCCTTTCTTGGCCTTGTTCGGCAATTTAGGGTTAGAAAGGCTGGCGTCGTTTTCTTTATCGACTGAATCTTCAAGCGGGTTAACAATGGGTGAAACTTGCTGGGCGATAACGTTGTTCGACGAATCGCTCGTCGTTTGCTTTAGGGCTTTTCTTGATCTTCCCCCCTTTTTGGCGGGCTTTGTCACGTCGGCCAATTGAGCAATTTCAGCCATATGAGATGAGAATTGAAGAAGAGATTAAAGAAGATAATGCGAAAAGAGATGTGATTACTGTGTAGAAGGTGGAGCGTGGGTGAACAGAGGTTATAAAAGCAGTGGCAGTTCAACGGTCGATTAATTCAAATTTTGAATCTTGGGAAAGTACCGTTGGTAAACTAACTTGCACTCCTTTTTACCTTATAAGTTCCTATCCAATATATACTGCTATACAAAAAAATGCTGTATGGCAGTTTATATGGAAATTCAATAATACATAAATATCATGTTGGTGAAATATTGTCTTTCAAGTCCCTATAATTGTTCACAATTTCCATCTAGCCCCTAAATTGTCATCAACGACCTCTTTCAAATCTTGATTTTTCCAGCCAGAGGGATGTATGTTCTTGATTTTTTAGCCACTTACAGTTTATTAACTGAAAGCTATCAATGAAAAAAAATTAAAAGAGACGGAGAAATCAACAATTTACCTCATCATTGAAAAAAAAAAATTAATAGTTCCCTCTAACTAATTACATTACAACCAGCCATTTCCCACCACCATATGCATCAAAAGATCATTCCAAGAATCAATAGGCCCAGGCAAACACCAATGCAAGCAATCACTGACAACCTTCGAATCCTTACCTTTTGAAAAAGGCTGAAAGAATCTGTAGGGCCCGGGATGTCCATCGGGCCTCAACAGCGAAAGATGATTCACGTCGAAAAGATTCAAATCGACCCTTCGTTCTTCGGCCCTCGTCGAGGCCTTCTGAAATTCCTCTAATTCAACTCTTCGAAGCATCTTCGTAAGAACGTTGAGCTGAAACTCACCTTCTTTCGCAGGCCTCGTTCTGTTGCAAGTCCCCCCATCGTACCATAAACCATGCTCGAAGTGGACGGGCGTCGTACTTCTGTAAAAGATCGTTCTTTTATTGCTGGCGTGGGAGTTGACTATGTAATCGAAGACTTTGTTTATCACTTTTCGGTAGGCGTTGTCCAGGCCCACTTCTGTTAGGTTCTTCTTGCAGTAATGGCAGCCGAGTATTGTACCATTTTCGTAGTATATTGCTGACCTTACGAACCACTTACCGCCCGAAAGTATTGAGTAGTCGAAGCTTTCAAAGGGGTCGGTCCATTTCTCGTCGAGCACGTCGAGGTTGACTTTTATGTCTGAATCTGATGCAACTCCATTGCTTTCTTCATTTATGGCAGCTTTTGCTAAGAAGGGAGACCAAATCGTCGAGACTGTGAAGTTGTAAGAAGGGAAGATCCATCTACGCAGTTTATAGTCCGAACTATGGTAAATTTCGACTGCCTCCTCGACCTAAAGACCGTTTAAAGAAAAGACAATAATGGTAGATCAGCAAAGACGGATAAACCGACTAAAAATATTACCGTGGAAATCATGCAAAGGAACGACTGGGCGTGATTTCTTGATATCGAATCGCCGATGAACGCCCAGTTTCTGTTCTTCATGAATTGTAAGAATCTTTTGGGATCGAATTGAGGCAGCTCACAATCATGTGGCTTCCATCTCCAATATAGATAATCTGTATCGGGTCGACCATTTTTTATGCAGTTTTGGTGATCTTGAATGAAGCTGCAGCTCTTACTTGTGTAAGAAGGTCCCAATTCGTTAGGGATCCATTCGCCCGAATAGATATTGCACCTTTCTTTCCTACTATGCATAAACTCTGTAATAGTTTCTGCAAACAATTCGAAAAACGTAAGCCAGCGTACACAGACATGCATCTTAAACCTGCAAATCCACAACGATGGCGACGGTTTTACCTTTCGACGCATTCTGATCTGTATCTTCTCGAGAAGTAGCATCGGAAGCTAAAGAAATATTTGAGGTTTTGTTGTAGAAAAAGATAACAGTTAGACCCAACAAAAGAACTGAAAATCCCAACTGTAAAGGGCTACTCAGAGATTTGCAGTGATCCAACACTTTGACTGCTCTACCATTGGTGCTTATGCTGTCTCTGATGGCTGACTTGAGGTTGTTGCTTGATGCAGAGGATTTCATGGCGTTACAGTCTTTGCTTGTCTGAACTGAAACTGATGGAGTTTCTTTTATTCGTGTTACAACGTAATTAAACAATTATAATATAAAATATATATTCTTAAGAAAGAAAATGTATGGACAACTCAAATCTGAAAGTCATCATTACATAAACAAAACAACAGACATGGTGGTTGGTGATTCCATCTAAACGAGTTTTGACTGAGATCAGCATAGCTTAGCTGGTAATAATCTAACCTCAAAACTAATCTTGGAGCACATGTAGTTGAACTATGCCAGCTATTCCTTATATATAAATATACTGTCAAAGTCAAATGGTTGAGAAGCTGTTGAATCATCTGAAGCTAGTGAATCTGCAATCGAGTGATAAATCTTGGAACTTTCATACCAAATCCGTGCCCAGCTCTCTCAACCCTGTTGTTTTTTTCCAAGTACAATCATCATATAGATTCCTTTTCTCTTGTAGAAATAAATGCGAAAATGAAAACAGAAAAAGCTTACGAGGGTGCAAGTTTTCCAAGGCTGTCTAGTTCCTGACCAGTCTGCTCATTGATCACTTTCCCAGACATAAATACGATGTAAGATCTGTTTCTTGTGTGTGGAAGACCCCTCCGTGTAAGAAGATTCATGTCTTTCTCGTATAGTTCTCGCCCGTTTACATAAACGCCCGTGTTTCCAGCTGCACAATTCTCGGCCATGGGATAGTTAAATTCTTCAATATTCGGCTACAGCAGATTAAGCCATTGTCTGTCATCTTAAGTCAAAAAACAATGTGTTCTTAAATAAAAATACAGATTAAGGTATACTCACCATTATCATGCCCAGACAAGGATGGCCCATCACGCCCCAGAATCCAGCCGTTGAATCGTACCTAGTCAAAATAATTCGTTGTGAATTGAGGTAGAAATAGAATGGTTAATTACGACAATGACCGTTAAGACATGGAACTTGCTTCTCGCCCTAAAAGAACGGATAAAAAATTAGTTAGTGAACGCAGGCATACCAGTATTCTCCTGGTTGAATGGGGCCAGCGAGTTTCTCAGCTTTCTCAACATCGTGATATGGTATCAAATGCCCATTAACGAAAACATTCGACTGAGCATTCCGAGAGATTTGGTCAGAATTATTGCCGTCTCCACTCTTCTCTTCAGATTCATGCGAAGTGGAGCTATTCGGCAGTTCGCTTAAAGACACGTCTATTTCAGTCGCCTTCGAACTGCTGTCTAACCCTTCCAAAGTCAGTGAGTTCCCTCGAGATTCATCAGCAGAAGCTTTCTTCTCAAATTCAGACCTTCGAATTCCAGACGTTTTCTTGACAGAACGAATCGAGGTTCACAGTGGACTCTGATTCTGCTGGTATGAGTAACTCCGACGATTCGCAACTTAATTTTTTGAGACGACTGTATATTTTCCAATGTTTTCTTCTCTTCTTTTGGCGAAAATCTGCGACCAGGCGCATCACTACAACAAGCACGACTGTCCGAACTGTTCTGATATACCTCTATACATTCATCTTTCGTACCACGATCTTCACAAATGTCGCCAGAAACCGACGAAACGAGCAAAATTATCGAAGAACACGATCCGCACTTCACCTTCTTCTGCGAAAGCGTCATGCGTTTCTCGGGAATCTTCAGCAGTTCGAAGCAGTTAGAGCACGCTACAATAGGCGCGCCGCCTGCTATGGGCCGCCATGATATTTCATCCCTTTTCTTAGGCACCAAAAGTTTCTCCTCACTCAGATTCACGCGGTAATAATCAAATTCAGATCTTCGATCGGACAAAAAAGGGGCACCACCGACATCCTCACGAAAACGTCGGCTATAATTATGACTAACGTTGTTGTTACAAACGTAGGAGTATGATGCCTCGGGCTTGCAAGAAATTACCTCACTTGGCCACTGACGAGGATAATATGAGCGCCTCGAATCAGCAGTATGAGTATTACCTGGGCATGGGCCTTGTTGAACACGATAAAGAGTATCCTTCAACTCGTCGATTTTCCTGATGAGCTCGGCTCGATCAGTTTCTACATGTTCAAACGCGTCAGGCTCGCCGTGATGATTTGAACGTCCGAATACTAAATCTTCGTATTTGATTCCATCATCGAGGCCATAATCGAAATGCTCGAATCTTCTGAGCCTTTGCCTTTCAGCGAATGCTTCTCTTCGCTCCCTCCTAGCTTCTTCCATTGAGTCTTCAACGCCGAGTACAGAGTCTTACGAATCGAATGGCTTGAATAAGGAACTTTCACATGCCCTGCAAACGAGGCATATCGTTGAGCAGTCGAAGAATGAATCCAAACATGTGGTATTCTTATTACACCATTTCAGTCGCAAGTAAAGCAGAAATATGCAAATTACACGTAAAGCCCACCCATTCGAATTGCACTGAAACCCAAATAAATAGCAAAACCCATTTTTCCTCCACGAGCTCGAATCCATTCAAGACAAGGACTAATCAAGCACAGGAGGCCAAGGTTAACCAATAAACAGCACGAGAAATTTCGATTTTGATTGATTAATCGAAATAATTTCCAGACTCAACCTCTCTTAATCCAAATGACCCAATAATCGGAAGGCACAAAAATCAAATTGAACACAAAACGTAGGAAAAATCGAGAACCTCACCGAAAGGAACCAGGAGACTCGCAGAGCAGAGAATTCGACAACGTTGAGAATGGGGTTTTCAGATATTCTACGGGCGTACATAAGGAGCCCAACTGTACATTTGCTGCTGCGACAGCTGTTTTCAGTACGATTAATTTGTTCTAACGCAAAGCACTTGTTTAGTTCTTCATCTTGCTTCGTTCGTTCGTCTTCAGTGAAAAGTGAGATAAGCTCAACGTGGCAAATTGAAAAGTCAAATATTATTATATCTTGGAGCCCACTGTGCGGATCAAATATTAAATGGTAAAGCACTTTATACTCACGAAATGGATGTTATTACTAGGCTTCGCAATGGGACGGGATTCCGGTCCCGCGGGGATCCGCCCCGAACGAGGCGGGGAATCCCCGATATTTTACCCCGGGGGCGGGGCGGAGCATGATCTTGTCCCGGGGGATTCCCACCCGGCCCTCGTTACTATTATATTATTTAAATAATATTTGTTATATACAATTTATATAAATAAAAATAAAAATAGCTTTTATTATTAATATAATTTATGTGTAGATTACACTATTTATTATAGCCAACTTATATTATTTTAGTATAAATAATATTAAAATATAATAGAAATAATATATTTTATTTATATATTATAGCATAATTTTAATAGAAAATGGTGGGACGGGGAATCCCCGCGAGGACGGGGAGTCGGGGATCCTCGTCGGGGCTGGGATGTGGTTGAATTTTCCCTGATTATGTGACGGGGACGGGGATTAGATTCCCCGCCCCGCCCCGCTGTCATCCCAGTTATTATCATATACTTTTTTATTAGGTAAAATTTACTTAGTGCTCATCTAAACTCAGTCGAAACTTAGCATTATACCCCCACTATTATCTAAACTTATCAATTTACTCCCTAATTGGGGATAAAATTAAGGTATAATTAAGTTTTAGGCCTCAAATGATATTTTAAGTAAGGTTTCAGGCACCTGTCAGAAAATTTTTAGGGTTAAGGATCCGATTTTAGAGATAAGAACCTGAAATTTACGCAAGTGTTAGACATTGTATATGAACTGGTATCGGACTATCGTTTTGTGTTATTACAAAACGATGAAGTGGTACAGTAGAATGATCAATTGGTAATGCAAAATCATGACGTGGTACTGCAGGTCCATGAAGTGGTACTACATGTCCATGAAGTGGTTCTAAAAAACACTTAAGTGTATCGGGTCCTTAAAACTAAAAATTTTCTGATAGGGGCTTGAAACCTAAATGAAACTTATGTTGGGGCCTAAAACCTAATTGCCCCTAAAATTAAAGGAGCGTGAGATTAAACAAACTACGATGATATTTTAGGCTATTTATAAATCACTAGGGTTTTGGTACTTAGTTATGAGTTGTATACAATTTAACCAATATTAAATATGGGTAGTCCTTCGAACCTTCAACTAGAGTCAATGCATATAGGCTCAATCTTTTTGCATTTTTTAGGGGTAAATCCTTATGGGTTCCATTTGAGGTTTAAAATACCTTTTAAATACCCCTTAAATTATTTCTTGTTTAATACCTATTTGAGAATTTCTTTCTGTTTAGTACCTAAAATGGTCTTTTCAGCGTTGAAAAGACGAAAATACCAATGTCTCATACACTCAAAAAGGTGAACAATTATTTTTCACATGAATTATACCAACAAAATTCGTTATTATAGTGAAAATACCACAAATTGCAGAAATTATACCAACTATTTTCGTTATTATACGAAAAAAATAACACTATTAAAATTTTATAACGCCAAATTGGACATTATACCAACTCATTTTGCTATTAAACCAGAAGTTATAGAAATTATACCATCTGTTTATACCGACAAACAACATTATTATATTTTTTATACCAAAATATTAGATATTATACCAACTGATTTCTCTATTATACCAGAAACTGTTGAAATTATACCATCTGTTTTCGTTATTATATCATTAAATAATGATATTCGGATCAACGAAATTGGACATTATACTACTGATTTTGCTATTATAGAAGAAATTATAAAAATTGTACCATCTATTTTCGTAATTATACCAATATATAAAGTTACTATAAGTTTATACCAAAAAATTAGCCAATTATACTAACTGATTTTGCTATTGTACCAGAAACTGGGGGAATTATACCATCTGTTTTCGTTATTATGCCAGTAACTAATGTTATTCTAATTTTATACAGCGAAAGTGGATTATACCAAATGTTTTGATTAGTATACCAAATGTTATTGCTAATTTTACCAATATTAATTTTATATAAATAAAATTGCAAATTATACTTATTGTTTTCGCAATTATACCTGAATCTAAGTTTTATACCAACTGTTTTCGTTATTATACATACAGTATTGTTCAATTTCGTTGGTATAATAGCGCTAACACGGTATAATTAGTTATAATAATTAGTATAACAATCAAAATAGTTGGTATAATGCCCAATTTTGATTTGAAAAAGGCAGTTCATTGTTTGGGGTTTTAAACACAATTTCTCGCAGATGGGTACTAAATAGAAAAAAAATTCGTAGGGTACTGAACAGGAATGATATGGGGCTCTCCCAATCAACGAAATTTATATGGTGTGGGTAAAGTTATATAGCGGTAGATCGAATATTATGAAGTTTTTAAGTGCATAAGGTGCTGTTTTTACGGGGGACGTAAAAAGGACGTGTTAGGGACGTCGGGACGTATCTGGGATGTGTTTGGGGACGTCGGGACGTATTTGGGATGTATTTGGGGACGTCGGGACGTGTCTAGGACGTGTTTTGGGACGTTGGGACGCATTTGAGACGTAAAGGAAATGACACAAGATATACGTGGTTCGGATCTTTGCAGATCCTACGTCCACGGGGCGCCTTCAACGTTTCTTTATCACTTTTGGAACTTACACACTCACAACTAGGGGTGGGCATCGGGTCGGGTAGTCGGGTATCGGGTAGTTCGGGTTCGGGTAGTTCGGGTTCGGGTTAAGATTTTCAATACCCGAACCCGACCCGATTTACGGCGGGTACCCGCTTGTCGGGTATATATCGGGTTCGGATACCCGACGTCGGGTAGTCGGGTAGTCGGGTACCCGATTTTTAATTAGAATATGACTAAAAATATTATAATTCAATAATATTAAAATATTCATGTTATATATTAATATCACTTACAATATTTGGATATTTTGTTTTCAATAAATATAATATATACATTGATATAAATTATCAGTTGTTAATTATACATTAATAAAAATTTTGAGAATATATTTTAAATTTTTATGATGACCTATGCATTGATATAAATTATCAGTTGTTAATTATACACTTAAAATAAGAAACTAGTCGTCATTTAAAACTTTAACATCACTCAAGTTATATATTGATATATGTATTATATATGTTTTTAATGTATGTACAAAACTAATAATTTTTTTTAAAAAAAATATATCGGGTACCCGAATAACCCGATCGGGTAGTAAATTACTACCCGATACCCGACCCGATTAACAACTATCGGGTATCGGGTTACCCGATACCCGAAAAATAACCCGAACTATCCGACCCGAACTACCCGAACCCGATCGGGTTCGGGTAAAACCCGAATACCCGAACCCGAACGCCCACCCCTACTCACAACACCTTTCTTTCTCTCTTTTTCCCTCACAAGAACATGTAAAAAAAATAAACAACATTACAACTGAGAGGTTTTTCGTGTGTGAAGGAGTGTAAGAATGAGAGTTTGGTGGAAAAATGATGGAGTCTTCCTTTTATAGGAGCTCCCAACGGTCTTTCCATGTAGAATCACATGATTTAGGGGACGTGACCTCTGCAGGGCTAGGGCAGCTAGAAAGCTGATGCTTGAATAACTTTGGTGACGGCTGCAGCTTTCCGAACAGTGGATCCGTCCTCTTACACATCGACACGTGTCCCTGTGGTTTCTTTTCTCCCTTTTGTTGTCTTTTCGTCTGGAATTCGCAGAGGAAGTTCCTCTTTTACCTGGGTATCGTCCTTTACCCAGAGGTCCCTGCAGATCCTTCATGAGATATTTTCTGACTGGGTGTGGGCTTCTCTTTTCGTGGGCTTGTTGGGCCTTTCCTATTTTTATTTCTTGGCCCATCTAATTTAGTCCATATATAGGAAGTTTAAACTTACCGGGGCTGATAATGAATTACACCTTTTTTTAGCTTAGTAGTTGAAGTGGACAAAGTTTAATATTAGCCCAACGCGCTGAAAGTCGTTTCCTAACCGACAGTGAGATAATAATTATTCGTGAATTTGGAACTGCAATGGCGTTGAATAATACGAAGTGATGGAATCATTTCTCAAAGATGCAAGAAATTTAAAATGAAGCCAGTAGCAGTCCGAATTTTGGGAATAATACATATAGACAGTTGTACTTAATACAAGCCTTTCTAGCACACAAGTGGTAACTGGAATCAATTTCCAGTCTATTATTATTATTATTATCTGTACGCCAGATCTATCTATCTATATTTTATATCAACCCATCCGTAACAACCAAGCACAATTGAAAGATACATACTAAGGCGTGTTTTATTATATATTAGGATATCAATGAACAAAACAACAGGAGGAGAAAGGGGGCTGCTTTTTACCACATTAACTTGCGCTTGGATTGTCGAAACTGCTTCTTCGTCTTGCACCAAGATTTTTCAAAAGTGCTCAACTGGAAAAAAATAAATAAGAAATTAATCTCTAATCAATTATTAAGGACATAACAGAGACTTGGTGAAGTAGTCTGCAATGAAGATGTAGTAGCAGCCATCAGTTACATTGCTGACAAGCTTCGCCCCAAACCAAGCAGAATCTGGGCCGCACGGTGGAGGAAGGACTCGAACTCCATTGGATATGTAGCTCGAAAGACGCCCGTAAAGTTCTTTCTCGAGTCTCTCTGCAAACAACAATATTGTTAACAATTGAAAATAAAAAAGGAAAAAAACCCGCTAAAGATAAATAAAAAACGATAGTTATGTAATAAAGACCTGGTAATCCAGGCAAACAAGCAGTGCCACCAGCCAAGACAACAGTTTTATACCAAGTGTCGTCGCCAGTTAGTTCAGCGTCGTGGCAGTGCTCAATGCAAAGGGCAACTGCGTCGTGTAGGCCCATGGCCTGCCTGAAAATTACCACAATGTGTTTGTATGAGTAAAAGAGATAGTCTATTGTCTGTTAATGCCAGAATAAAACTATTCAGCACTTACACGTCTGCAATACGAGGTTGGAATAATATTTCCCCGGTCTGAAATCGTTCCTTGGAAAGTGTAAACGACTGGTCAGGAGTTACTGCAAAAGACGCTTCGGTGTCTTTCGAAAGTTCAGCTGCATAGTCTAGAGCAACGTAGCACAAGTTCTGCCAAGGGCATGAATATGCGTATAGTTCTTATTGTTCATCAATCTATATCATTATGATTGTCTCAATGCAAAAAATAGATGAATATGTTGTGTACCTCTTTTAATGATCGGACAGTATAGAGGGAGTCAAAGTTAATATTGTTCTGAAGCATTTTATCCCTAAGGAATCCTGTGACTTTCAGAGCTCCGATTCCTACCACTTCAACTCCCACCTTACGCATTACTTTCCCACGTAAAACTGTAGACAAACAACGAAGACTAAGTTGTAACAGGTTCTGCTCACACTATTTGAATTATCCATAGCACAATTTTTTTGTCTTCTTAAATGACCAGTGATCGTAAAGAATATAGGGAACCAAGTACATATCACACAGTCTGAAAACAATATGCCTCATAAAGGGAAGAAAACATGAGAGACAGTAGAACTTACTGGGAACAACTGAGGTATGATGGAAACCGATGTTCACTACAATTCCTGATGTCCGTCTAGCTGCAAATAAAGCCAAAGTTGCCTACACTCCCAAAGAACTCTTTCTGAGCTCACAATTTCAATTGAAAAAGTAATATGTGACGTGCATATTCAAAACTATTGATCATGTGTTGTGATATTGGCCAGTTTCGATTTCAACTGAATTTTCCATTTTGCATATGCAGAGAACCTAAGCTAAGACCAAACTCAGAAACACCAATGAAATAAGAACTCTCGATCGAAAGAGAATCAACTATATGATAATGCAAAGATTATACCCACAAAATGCAAGTGTTACTATATCCACATGGAATTCATGGCCCAGTGATTGAAAAAATAAAATTATGTTCAAGCATGGAGGAAGTACCTGGTTGATGGCACATACTGCAGGAACTTTCATATCAAATAATGTTGAGTAGATTGCATCCTTCAGTTGTCTTCGAGAATTTTTGGCAGCCTCAGTATCTTTGTCATAAAGAACAAATGTAATTGGAACACGCGAAGGAAGATCTCGAAAAATTCTATAGGCAAAATGATATTAATGTTATTTGTCAAAAAGGTTTTTAGTCATCAAACTTGCTTAAACCCATTTTCAGTTTTATCCCCACCTCCCTGGATCATTCGGGTCTGATTTAATACAAAGAGTTTGCAAAGATAAAAGGCCATTGCTTGATGAAGAGTGACAGATAGTATATGCATAAAAGTTGGACAAACCATCGTAATGGGAGATTGGGACAGAAACTACAATTGGCCGTGCTGATGTTTTAACGTGCATCCTGCATAGAAGTAGCACCAAGCCAATCATTTGAGCAAATACAGCAAGGAAAGGTCTCAAGAGGATGCAATGAACACTGCCTTAAAATACTGCAAGCTTCCTTTTCGTTCAGCACCGAAATCATTAAACACAGATAAATGCAGTAATAGACGATAGGTAAAACTTCAGAAGTCACTTAAATTATCAAAGTCGAACGGCACACAAACTAGTCAATTGCATACTCTGTTCAATATATACACATATATACACATATCTATAACACCAGAAGATGACCTGTTACAAATTGTTGAAAAGAAGTGTCTGAGTCTGGAAGTCATTGGAGACTCAATGTTCCCAAATTCCTGAAGTAACACATTTCGGGAAGGTTAAAGACACCAGAGTAATTAGTCACGAAAAGGGAATCAGCAAGTTATCTCTCGGGGAATGATACGAGAATGACTAACCAAAAACGTTGCTGAGCGCCCAGATGGAGACGAGTACTTGCTCCACCCATATTTGCAGTACCCTGAGCCACCTATACGAAAGATATCTCAGAATGTTAATATTAGCACACAAATCAATACTGCTATTGATTTTATACGTTATTCGAATTCAAAACCTATTGTCTACCTATCAGTTTGAAGATTTCCGCATTAAGTCCTTAATTTTGCAAAACTCATCTACTTCTTATTCTGTTAACAGCTCACAACCATAGAACATGTTTTATAGAAGACGTGAAAGAAGGAGGCAAGAGACTAACACAGAGGTTTGTATATGGGACCATCACAAAGGTTTTAATACTCACCGTCAATGATTAGAGCTCCAGAGACTTTAGCACGCTCTCCATAGATGTGCATGAACGACAGTTCGTTTATCTGGGTAGGAAATGCTCTGCAGGTCACCATAGAGCACCTCATCACCATTTAAACCAATGAAAATTTGATAGCCAATCATTAATACTACTGAGTGCTCAATTCACAAATACATATTAGACAATAAACTCAGATCAATCGAAGCAGCAGAAAGAACTTTTACAGAATCCAAACACCATCAGTCAGTCGGCCCACTCAAATACAAGCAACACTACAGCTCTAGTTGTTAGATATCTCATTTACTCACCATTCACCAAAGCTAAAGAATTTAAATAAGTTGTCGATTTCTCGCAACATGGAAGAACATAAACACAAAAAGGACAAACTAATCGAACATCAGTGAAGCCACGTACTGCAAAGGACGACCGTGGCGCAAGTTCGTCTCGGCGAAGAACACAGAATCCCAAGGCTCGGGATGATTCTGCAGGAAATAAATCCACAATCGATTATCCCTAACAATGAAATTCCACGCCTTGCAAACCGCGCTCAACCTAGCGGACTCCTTAGGACCGAGAATCTTCAGAATCTGCATGAATATATCCACAGGACACCGATCGAATTCGCCGGTCGAAGACGCCGAATAGATCTCCATGGACCGATCGAAGTCGTTGACCGGGTTAGAGCTCGGCCCGCAGTCCGATCGGCTGGTGACGTGGCCCCACACCTTGCGTATCAGTGACGTCATCGATCGATCAGCGAAGTGAATGAAATGAAACGCGCGTCGATCTTTTCATAGGACACTGAAATCACACGTTTGACAAAGTTTAAGCTCAGGTCATGAACCAAAGGGTGGCACGTGTCAAGATAATCTGGCTAAGAGTCATCCTTCTTTTACCCGGTCAACTCTTTGAACTCGTGGTTAATAAGTGATTGATGAATATAAAGAGAACATGATTATAAATTGCAAAAATAATGAAATTAACACATCAATTACCGTTGTTTGTTGGGTGATTTACATTTATAGGCATCTTTTTTAAATACAAAAGTAGTCATTGTGTGTAAACTCTACAAATATAGGCATAACTTTTTTTATATTATATTTCATATTTATTTTTATTCCTGGTATATATTTTATTAATTTTTAATGCTCAAAAGTATTAAATGTGCCACTGCCGTATGAAGTACTACCTCCGTTCCACTTAGTTCTTCTCATCTTTCTATTTCGAGCATCCCACATCATTCTTCTCATTTCTATTTTTGGTAAAAATTATCCCACTAATTAAACTAATTACACCATTCATATTAAAAAAAGTCTTCTTGATTTGCGTGTCTACTAATAACTTTTCTCTCTCTATACCTCAAAAAGTATACGATAATATTAAAATAATGTGATTTCTTAATCTCCATGCCCGCTAATCTTTGGGAAGAAATAGCCGGGACGGAGGAAGTATGATGGAAGAAAACATTGTATTAGACAAAGTTTATATTTTCCATATATTATAGATTACCGATTAGGAATTATTGACCAAATATTTCATTTTCGATATCAGAGACCAGCCGAATTAGAAACAAACCCACTCAGTAAATTGTGCATTTATGTACACGTGCAAGTTTTGACTTTGCCACACATAGCTGAATAAAATTATTTTTTTCTTAATCTCATTCTCAATGCATCACTCGAATATAACATATTCGGTTCAATATTGTTGTGTTTTTTAGTTTCTAGGTTTCAAAAATTTCCACCTACGTTAAATTTAGTATATTTGTGTGAATCAATTATATTTCTTCCGTTTATGTGAATCCTTTGTTCAGACTTTTATGTGAATCAGTTGTTAAATTTCTATTTTACTTTGTCTTTAATCAAGATGCCTATTTTTGTAATAGAATTGTACACATAATAAAATTAATTCAAAAAAAGTAAAGAAATTAGAGTGATGCCTATTTTGTAACTGTTTACACACAATACATATTTTTGTAATTGGCACTCATTCGAATGCCCACATTTGTAATTAACTCTTGTTTGTGCATATCTTTGATGGGTCGGCACCTTGTTTGTGCATATGGGTCGGGCCGCTCTCTAACCTAATTGTGGTCATAGCTTGGGTAGGCCAATAAATGCAGTTTAAATGAATTCATTGATCAATATATTTGATGTTCTTTTCTTTATATGTGTTAGTGAGAATATAACAAAATCTTAGCATATGGTATTTTCTCAATGTTGTGTGGTAGAAGGATTAGTCCCCACAAACTAAAAATAAAACTATAAATGGGATCGAGTGGTGGCTTTCCATTCGACGCACTCTTGAAATATACATCAATTACAAACAACGATGAACAATAATCGTAATAAATTTTTTTACCTACTTACTAATTTCAAATATTTATATGGATATCCATTGTGCGATATGGGATAAAATAATGGCACGCAAAACTAAAGAACAGAGTCGTCCGACGGCTAATATTTTCCCACTATTGCAATATACTTTATTTATATATATTATCTGCAATAAATAGCTGTCCATTAATTTCATAGGCGGACGAAAGGAAGCATCTTTTAATTGAGGTTTGAACTTCGAATTCTTCATCGCCGATTACATCCTAGTGGTAATTCTTAGATGGGTTCTTATGCTTGTGTGTTAATTCGCAAGGATTCATCTTCTATTACGTTGTTTAATATTCAGTATAAACTCTCCGATTACTCGGCTGTTCGAAGTAGCTCAAAGAGGATTTTGTGTTTTTGTTCAAAAAGCAAATTTTGGGACTCTTTTTTATTCCAGGCGGTGGTTGTCGGCGTTTGGCGGCGGTGGTTGAATTATGTCTTCGTTCGCTACTGCTGAGGTATGCGACACCAACGCCGCGCTCATCTCCGACGGGGACATCCGCGTACTGCCGCCGATGTTCAAAATCTACGGCCAATCGAAGTCGTTCTCCGGCCCAATCACCACCGTCAAGGTGTTCGAAGACAACGTCTTGGTAAGGCAGCTCCTAGAGACCAAAGGCGAAGGGCGAGTCCTCGTCGTCGACGGCGGAGGAAGCACGCGGTGTGCGCTGGTCGGCGGCAATCTCGGCCAGCTGGCGCAGAACATGGGCTGGGCAGGGATAGTGGTGAACGGATGCATAAGGGATGTCGACGAGATCAACACTTGCGATATTGGGGTTAGGGCATTGGCTTCTCATCCTCAGAAATCGAATAAGAAGGGGAACGGTGAGGTTCACGCGCCGGTGTTCATCGCCGGAGTTATGATCTGCGACGGCGAGTGGTTGTACGCGGATAGCGATGGTGTTCTCATATCGAAAACAGAGCTTTCGATTTAGCGTTTGGTATGGTTGTGGATTGAAATTTGAATTATGTAATAATAAATAATAATTAATTATAATAATAATAAGGTGAATGTACAAAACAATATCCCATTGGGTAAAATTTTTAGACATATTTATTCATGTCAGAAAATTTTACAGATAGATACGCGATTTAATTTTTACCATTTTCTTTAGTCATGTTGTACATTTCTGTGTGTATATTGTGTACTATAACACGTTGATATACGATACCTAAATATAGCATACGTCGTACCTACGGCATACCTGTGTGATACATAAGGCGTATCTAAATATAGCATACGTCGCACCATTTTCTGTTATATAGGGTATCCATGTGTTGATATAGGGTACCCAAATGTGTTATGGTGTACTTTCGAGGATCGGGTACCTATGTGCAAAAAATTTATTCTGCTAGGTACCTACATATAAGAAAATCCTGACATGGTACTAAATTACTAGTTTTTATCTAAATAGGTACTTATGTGTAAAGACCCCTAATAATAATACTTCCTCCGTTCCACTTATTTCTTCGCATCTTTCTATTTCGGACGTCCCACATAATTCTTCCCATTTCTACCTTCGGTAAAAAATTATTCCAATAATTAAACTAATTACCCCATTTATATTTAAAAAGACTTCTTAATTGCGTGTCCACTAATTAGTTTTCTCTCTCCATTCTTTAAAGTATACTATAATATTAAAAAATGTGGTTTCTTAATCTACGTGCCAATTAATTTTTGGGAAGTATTAAGTGGGACAGAGGTAGTATATGTTATGGTAACTTTTACGTGGCTTGGAAACCCTAAGACCTTCTCCAACCGAGAAACACATTTCCAAACTCAAACTCATTCTCAACTCAAAATGCAATAATTCTTCTCCAACCGAAAAACTCATTCTCAAATCCAACCGAAAAACGCATTCCCAAACTCAATCTCATTCTCAACTCAAAATGCAGTAATTCTTCTCCAACTAAAAAATTTCAAATCCAACCAAGAAACGCATTCACAAACTCAAACACATTCTCAACTCAAAATGCAGTAATTCTTCTCCAAACGAAAAACTCATTCTCAACTCAAAATAGTATTCTCCTACATACCATTTCTACGAAAATTACAATAATACTCACATATTTTATAACCTTACAAATTAGACAACAAATATTATTTTAAATATGATAAAAAAATTAATAGAATTATTAATAACTACTTGTAATTTATGAATATAAAAAGCATCGAAAAATGTTTATTTTAAAAATACTACAATTACATAAAACGGGAGTTCGTGAATGCAAACCACGATAGAAAACTAAGTTCATGTTATGATACTTTGCGTCTCAATCGCCGTACCCCTCGCCAAACGCATCGAACATCAATCTCAACCAAACACGAAAAGAAAAGCCAAAAAAAAAAAAGCCGCACAACAACTCGAAAAAAAAAAAAGAAAGAGAAGAAATCAATCGGGAATCTGACGGCTGTTAAGCGCGGCCTCGAATCTACTACACGAATCCTCCCTCATCTCCGTGCTCATATCATCCTCCGGCGCTGGATAATAGTCCTCCCTCAACTGAAAATCCCTCAAATCCTCAACGTTCCAAAAAAACCTCAAGAAATGCTCGTTGGCCGTCCCATGAATGAAGAGCTTCCTCAAACCATGGCACTGCTGAAGCAGCCCGGCCGCCGGCAAGGAAAGGCTTCTACGGTTCACATCCCTGTCTTGGGGCGGCCAATAGTCGAGCTCGCCCAACCCCAAATGGCCCACGCCGAATAAATAAAACCTCTCCCAAAGGCTAAGGTCCATCTGGCCCGAGGGTGCAGTGTGCGCGTACCCTATGGTGTCACCACAGTTCACCTTCAGCCTAGCCAGGCTAGGGTAGTTGATCAGTGAGCTAAGGCCAAATTCGCGCTGTAATGGCTTGGACAGCTCACGGCAGTCTCCGTCGACTTTGATTTCGATTTCCTCGAGGTTAGGGCAGTTTTCGAGCATCGGGGGCTGGACGAGCGGGGTTAAGAGATGGCCCACGGCGATCCATACGGAGAGGTGCTTCAGCCTATCCCAAGATTGTCCCTTTTCGTTTTCGTAAGAGTTTCTGCACCTTTTGTTCGTCTTGCTGTCGTGGTCGGGGATGTCTTCCCATACGCAGTCTATGTGGAGCCTTTCGACTCGATCTTGGATGGGTTGTAGTGATCTCAGTGAGGCGGCTGAGTTCAGATTCTTACAGCAAGAGATGCTCACTTCCGTTAGCGTTCTTTGGAGGAGGGAAGATAATGTCCTCAGCCCTCTCATGGTGATTAGATTGCAGCCGGCGATTGAGAATTTTTTCAGGGCGGAGCAGCCTCTGGCGATGGAGATGAGGCCCATGTCGTCCAAATCCCCGACGTTTTGGATGGAGAGAGATTCGAGGCCATGGCAGAGGGCCACGCCGTCCAATTTGGAATCGACAGGGTTCGAAATCCCCCAAAATTCGCCCAATTTGAGATGCCTCAAGTTGGGACATTTCCTCTGCAAGACTTCGAACATGGGACCGCTGTCTCTCACCCTGTTGCAGAGATCAAGAACGAGTTCTTCGATCGATGGAAGCCCAGAAAAAACCTCGATTAGAGTTGGAACTGTGATTCTTGCCTCTTCTTCCCTATCGTCGTAGTTTCCTCTAGGGTTCGACAGGGCGAGAGTATCGGCTAGATGAAGAACCCTTAGGAGAGGACAGTTAGCGGATAAAGCCAACAATGCTTCGTCCCCTACGAATCCCATAAATCTTGGATCGAACATACAAGCAGCTTTGAATTCCTTCAGATTTGGACAGAGTTTTGTGATTACCTTGATTTCATCCGATTTAAACCCTTCGGAAAAGGAAGGGTTCAGTAGATTCAGGCACGTCAGCGAAGAGGCGACGGTGGGGAAGGCCTCGAGCGCCGGCGCCACGTCATCGGTCCAGCAATAGAACTCGGAGCAGTCTAGGGATCTCAATCTGTTCTCTCCGACGCAGTTGGAGAACAAAACCTTAAGCTCGTCGCCGGGGGAATCGATCTGCGGCCGCTTGTGCCACCTCACAAGCTTCAATCGCTCGATTTTACCCTCCCAAAGCGAGGATATCAGCTGCATCGTCAAGGCGTCGCGCGCGTAGAAGGAGAGTGAAGTCACGCGCGGGAAAGCCACCTGAATCAGACGCGCGAGGAGCGGGGAGGTGAAGGGGTGGCCGTAGGGCGAGATTAGGGATAGATCCAAATCGGTCGCCGAAGTAAAGCACTTGGTGGGGAGCATGAACAGATCACGGAGGTTGCCGCGAAGGACGACGGCGGCGCGTGTGGATCTCTCGAGCTGGTACCACTTGCGGCAGACCAAGGACGCCGAGTTTCGAGCGCGCGTGTCGGTGACGAAGGAGATTACGGTGGATAAGATCGCGTCGGGTAGGTCGTGGATGGAAGCGGCGGTGATCGCATCGGCCATGTTTCTCCGATGATGATCTTTATCAGTTGCGTTGGTTAGAAAAATGGATGATTTATGCTTCTCTTTCTCACTGTCTATGCGCTGAGGAAAAGTTGGGAATTTTATCCAAAACTGTGCCTTCGTTTGTTGCTTCTTTCTTGTTTCTAATCTGTCGTTCGTTGTCTATTATCCGAAAAAAGAAAAAAGGAAATAATAATTGTTGGGTTCGGGACCATTAATGGATAAGAAGATTAAAAGGAAAAGAAACCATTACTCAACAAAAAAGCCCACAAAATTTTACATTCCTAACAACAAAGTGCAATCAATCTATCATATTACACCATCCTTTATTATCTTATCATACTCGCCGTTGCTCCGCCGTGAAAGCCGGCACCTCCGTCAGAAACTGCTCCCAGAACACATCGTTCGCCACCGACGGAACATAAACGTCGTCGCTTTCTCCGTTTCTCTGCACTTCGCCGCCGACGTCAGCCGAAGAAACCTTATTATTAGCTGAAGGGCTCGAATTCACGTCAACGTAGACGGACGATATTTCAGGGCTATCGTCACCGGCGGCGGCGTATTCCTCCTCCTCCTCCTCCTCTCTACTTTGCCGGACAATTCTCTCCCACGATGTTAGAGACGAATCCAGCCTCTGCAATAACTCCATACTCACCAATGGCGAAATCTTTTCCCACGCCCCGCGAGAAGTAGGGTTTCTTCGGCCCAGCCCATCGTCTTCGCCGCCGAAGTCCAACGCCGGCAATCTCCTCCTTTTGTTCAAAGATTCCGACTTGTAAAACATTTCGGACAGAGCGTTCATCAGCTGTCGGTGCCTTTGGTCAACGCCGAGCAAGCTCTGCTGTAGTAAAACTAACTGTGATTCGTATTCTTGATTCTCCCTCCTATGCCTATGCACCTCAGACTGAAGCGCCATCTTTTCTCGCCTGAGCTTCTCAATCTCCCTCTCAAACTCGCCCCTCTCCGACTCCGTCAAGGGGACCGCCGCCGTACTCGACGGCTGGCTCGCCGAGTGGCTGTGGATGGGCTTTCTCCGGTGGATGTTCTTCAGTAAATGCATCTGCCCTCTGACAAACTCCTCGTTGGCAAACTCCCACTGGTCAGGATCTATCTTTCGAAAACCCTGCAATAATAAATTGATAAGTTTCCGACGATCATCTTCAGACAATCGATGGATCGAATAAAGCGATCTTCTTACGTATGTATTGAGCTGCCTTATGAAGCTTGAGAAGTTGTTGTGCTTGAAATACTTGGGCAGCAAATCGCGGGCAAATTCCGGCGGGTTCCATACGACGAAGCTGTAGCCAGCTTGGCTCCAAGAAACGATTTGATTGGTCGAACGGTCGTCGACCATCTCATACGTCTTCAGTAAAAACGGGGCGGGCGAATTCGAATTCTGGTTAGGGTTTGACCCGTCCATCATCTGCAACTATTTCAAGAAACGATACCGAAGAGAAGCAGAGATTTACTATTTCTAGCCACCTTAAAACGGAAAAAAACCCTTGCTTGTGCGTGTAAGGTGCTGAGAGGTTTGAAAATTCAACGAGGTTGTGCTCGTAGGAAAAGAAACAAACTTTGGAAGCTATGTGTATATATATATGTGTGTGTCGAGAGAGGTAAGAGAGATGAAGTGTGGTCAAACTTGGACCTTCGATAAATGCTAAGTATAAAGACTTTTTTTTCGATCAACTTAGTGGTAGTATAGTATAGTAGACTTGACTTTTAAAAGCTTAAGCTTGTGGAAGGAATCTCGTGTGAGAACAGTGCTTTAAGTAAGTTAGACCATCTTTGTAACTCTGGTTATTTCTCGTGCAAATTAAGTCTCACAACCCAAAAAAGGTTTTAAAATAAATTTCCGACCCAGTTAGAAAAACTGTTGTTTAAGGGACCAATTTTTATAAAATTTAGGAATAAGGATCTAAATTTACGCAAGTGTTATAAAGTGTATATGAACTGATATCAGATGATCGTTTTGTGTTATTTCAGAACAATGAAATGGTACTGAAAAATAATGAAGTGTCTGCAGAACAATGAAGTGGTTTGCTGAACAATGAAGTGGTTCTGCAGAAATCAGGTCCATTTTTCTACAAGGGCATGAAACCTAAATGAAATTTATGAGGTGGCCTGAATTGTAAAAGCCCGTTATTTCTACGTTAATTAATGTTATGTAAGTGGGTCTAGTTTGTTAAGTAAAACGATTAAATGAGAAGGATGGTAACTATATATTATTAAGGTATCTATCTCTCAATAAATAAGCGGAATATTAAAATATATGAGTGAGGTGGTCTCGGCGGCTTGGTGGGAGTGGAAATTTCAAAGATGAAATTTATTTCCCAAGTATTAGAATAACATTTTTTTTTTAGTTGGACTCTTGAATACCCCTTTTGACTAGGACCGGTAAAAAGGTGGACGTTGACCCAGTCTTTTAATTGTATTTGATTTTCAAGTGTAATAATTAAAAGCCCATCGGACTATACCCATCTTTTTCTATTAATGGAGTAAGCTAAATAAACACAAAAAGCCCAAATGTTGCAGTGATTCCTAGAATGTGAGAAAGAAATTAAGTTGAAAATACCAAATGCAAGGGTGTATATTTTCAAGTTTTTATTTAATTTAAGTAATTAAAATACTAACGTAGTTGCCTTGTCAATTGTCATGCCATGCCAGCCTGTAAGTCGGAGCCAATTCTAAGTTGACTTGCTCATAGAAAGATAACCCAATCATTGTAGCACTAAACTCAAAGATTCTTTTTTTATTTCCAAGAAAAGCAGTTCAAGCGAAGATTGAAAGCAAGCAGCTTCACAGATTCGTAAGTCCATGACGTTTTGCGAATGTTAGCTAGATTTTTCGTTGGAACATATCTGTTGCTTTTAGTATATTAATCAGTTTTGCTCCTTTGGTTGATTTTGAGCATTAGAATGAGATAATCATCGATTTTCCTTCGTTGCTCTTTTCTTCAACGAACAGATTGCTGAATATTGGATCTCTCAGAGAAGAAGATCAATATGACTGGCGTGGGAGAGATCTTCCTATCTGCATTCCTTCAGGCGCTATTTCAGCAGCTGCTCACCAGCGCAACCATGGCCTTGGCCCGCCGTGAGAAGGTCGAGCGCCACTTCAAGAGATTAGCAGACGACTTGACTATTGTTCGTGGCGTGCTCGACGACGCTGAGGAGAAGCAAGTGACTGAAAATTCCGTCAAAGCATGGCTGGAGATGCTGAGGGCCGTGGCTTTCGACTTAGACGACGTGCTCGACGAAATTACTAGCAGAGCTTTGATCCAAGACTCAAAGGGTATCAGGCGAAGCAACGGGAGTTTTGTTTGGAGACTTATTCCCAAGTGTAGAAGGTACATGCCGGGCGCTCTCATAGCTAATTACAGAATGATGTCGAGAATTAAGGACATATCGAACAGATTGAGAGAGACAGTGAACCGTAGGATCGAGCTGAATCTGAGGGAGAATCAGAGCACCTCACAATCCCGGCATCATATCACTAGGTTACCAACCACTTCGCTGCCTGAGTCTCACGTCTATGGTAGAGACGAAGACAAAGATGCTCTAATCCAAATGCTGTTTAGCAAAGAGGACGCCGGCGATGATGTTCAAGTCATTCCAATAGTGGGCATGGGAGGGATAGGGAAAACCACGCTGGCCCAGCTGGTATACAACGACAGGCAGGTGAAGCAAAACTTCCACAAGCGGGCTTGGATTTGCGTCGACATAGTCTTTGACGTTCAGACGATCACCAAAACCATCTTAGAGTCGGTCATTGAGAAAAGCGTTGACCAGACGGACTTAAACTCTCTTCAGGTCAGGTTAGAGCAAGAGCTGTCCAAGAACAAGTTTCTAATTGTTTTGGACGATCTGTGGAACAAAAGTTATGAGCAGTGGGATCGTTTGTGCCGCCCTTTCAATTCTGGGCTGCCGGGCAGCAGAATTATCGTAACAACTCGTGATGGTAGCATAGCTTCTGTGGTGGGTTCGCCTCGCAAGGCTTATCACATGAAGCTGCTGACCGATGAAGATTGCCTGCTGCTCTTGGCTCTGCACAGTCGTATGCCTCTTGATGAGAAATCGGAGTTTAGAGACGTTGGCTTGGGGCTCATGAAGAAGTGTAAAGGCTTGCCCTTGGCTGCTAAGACGCTCGGCGGTGTCTTGCGTAAAGAGACTAAAGAAGGTTGGGAGAGAGTGTTGAAGAGCAAGATATGGGATTTGCCCGAGGAGGAGAATAACATTCCCAACGTTCTGAGGTTGAGCTACTACCATCTGCCATCGCACTTGAAGTATCTCTTTGCTTATTGCTCCATATTCCCCAAGGATTATGAGTTCGATCCCAATGAGCTCGTGCAGCTGTGGATGGCTGAGGGATTTCTCGAGCAGCCCGAAGAAGGGAAAACTAAGGAAGACTTGGGTCACGATTACTTCAAGGAATTAATGTTGAGATCTTTCTTCCAGCATTCGGGCGAGTGTAGCACGACATATGTGATGCATGACCTCATAAATGACTTGGCCGTGTTCGTGGCAGTTGGGTCGTGTTATCGCTTGGAAGAGAAGATGGGCACCAACCAGGAATATAAAATACCTTCAAGGACTCGGCATGGTTCTTTCCTCCGCCATGAATACGAGGTTTTCAGGAAGTTTAAGGACTTCCATCAAGTCAATGGCCTTAGAACTTTCTTACCAATGCCTATCCAGAATTCACTTGTTTGGCCTCCCTTTTATATGTCGAACACAATACTAGTCGAACTCGTGCCCAAGTTGTTGAGATTGAGAGTGTTATCTCTTAGTGGCTATTCGATCACTGAGGTGCCTGGTTCGGTATGTGACTTGATTCATATAAGGTACCTCAACCTGTCGGGGACTTTAATAGTTGAATTGCCCGAGTCCGTGGGTGATCTCTTGCGTCTTGAAACTTTATTGCTGAGTAACTGCCGATTTATACGTAAGCTGCCGTCAACATTGGGGAATCTGTCTAAATTGCGGCATCTCGACAATTCTAACACCGAAAAGCTTAAGGATTTGCCCGTTGAGATCGGTAAGCTGAAAGATTTGCAGACCTTGCCCAAGATTGTGCTGAGTAAAATTGGTGATGGGTTAGGTTTGAAAGACCTGAGGCTTCTACAGATGTTAAGAGGGACAGTTTCCATCCTCGAACTGCAAAATGTGATGGACATCGAGGATGTGAAGGAGGCGAACCTTAGGAGCAAAGACAGGCTCGAAGAGCTACAGTTGACTTGGGGAAGTGACGATACTTCACACGTTCCATGTTCTCAAGAAGATGTGATTGATCTTCTCCGCCCTCATGAAAATTTGAAGAGCCTCAAGGTTGAATCCTATCGTGGCGCCAAATTCCCAAGATGGATGGGAGATCCATTGTTTAGTAAATTATCGAGCATAAGCATCGATAGTTGTTCTGAATGCTCACACTTACCACCATTCGGACAGCTTCCCGAGCTTAAAACCCTAATAATTCAATACATGCCTAAAGTGAAACTTGTTGGAAGGGAATTTTACGGTAAAGGATCTCCATTCCCGAAACTGGAGACTCTCAGGTTCAATCACATGCCCGAATGGAAAGAATGGTCAGCTTGCACTGATGATGTTGAGAATCCTCTGATAGAATTCCCTTGCCTTCAGAATCTTGCAATGTTTAAATGCCAAAAGCTGACAAAAGTTTCCCCCTTGAGCTTTCCTTGTCTGCGTAGTTTAGATCTTGAGGACTGTAACAAGGTGGTGTTGGAAAGTTTCTGCAACCTCAGCTCCTTGAGTTTCTTGAAGGTCGAATCTGTCAAAGGTCTCTCTCATTTGCCTTTGAATCTCATGCCTTCGTTAACAGCTCTCGAAGTTTTGGAGTGTTGCAACTGCAAAGACATGGTAGCAATATGGCCCGACGTTTCGCTCACAGATCTTATCCGCTTGAAGCGCATAGTAATTGCAGACTGTTCACAGCTTGCAGCACTTGGACAAGGCAAGCAGCAGTTCCCTCACAACCTCGAAGTCATAGAACTCTTTCTTTGCCCAAATATTACAACCCTTCCAAGCGACTTGAGCAGCCTTGGACTGTTGCGAGAGCTTATCATCAAAAACTGCATCAGATTTTACAACTTTCCCCAGACGGGCATTCCTCCAACGCTCAAACGCCTTGAGATACTCAGTTGCAACGCCTTGGTATCCCTGCCAAGCAATATTTCGAACCTCGAAAGGCTTGAGATCAAAGACTGCTCGTCTCTTAGGACATGGGCGGGTAACAACTTCCCAATTTCCCTTAAGAAGCTCGCGGTGAAGAACTGTACCAACCTCGACCCTCTTGCGGAGAATATGTTCCCCGAGGACGAAGCTAGCGTTTCTCTCGAAGATCTCAGCTTATTCAATTGGCCTAACTTCAACAGCCTAGTGAGCAAGTTGAACGGTTTTTCGCATCTCATAGAGCTGAATCTATCGCGTTGCTCTGGCCTGAAGGACATCCCGGAGCAAGGCTTGCCACCGAACCTCAGAGCACTCTCTATAGAACACTGCGCTCACCTCAAGTCCTTGCCGGCGAGAATTCAGACAATGTCAACCCTTTTGTCGCTAGAGATAAGGAGCTGTTCGAAGCTAAACGACTTCCCAAGGTGTGATTTGCCTCGGAACCTAACCTATCTGAGGATATGGGACTCGAAGAACTTCAAGCCTCTGAAGCAATGGGGCCTTCACAGGCTAACCTCTCTCAGAGAATTTTCCATCTGTGGTGGATTTAAGGAGCTTGAAATGCTAGGGGACGGCGATCTTCTTCCTCATTCCTTGGAAGAATTCTCGATTGCTAGGTTCCCTAAGCTCACTTCCCTGGGCAAAGTACTCGAGAATTTGGAGTCTCTGAGGCATCTTTCGATCATGAACTGCGCTGTGCTCGACGTTTTGCCTGGCGAGCGCCTTTTGGAAAGGCTCTGGCATCTAAAAATAAGCGAGTGCACGCTTTTAAGCCCGAAATGTGCCAGGGAGAGAGGTGAATATTGGAGCAAAATCGCAGGTATCCCTTGTGTGGAGATAGATGAAACTTACGTCTATAGCCAGAACTTGGTTTGAATTACCACTGATATGTTCTAACATTTCTTTACTTAAGTTAGGCAAAATTTCCAAGCCTATTTATGTGTGTGAATGTCTGTGTATGTATACTGTTTATGAGTTCAGACAGGAGGTTGTGTGCAGTATGTATATCAGTCGAATTGAAATTCCAACGAAGAACGAAGAAAGACAAAATGGTTAGTTACAATGTCACAGCAAGAAAGAACACAATCAAAGAAGCTTTTGTGTCCAATTGCTTATTCGAAATTCAATCTTGAATAGCAGCAGATGGGATTTTACTTGCAAGGGTAGCATCGAGCTTCTCTCCGACTAAGGAAATCCACGCCTGCAATTCGCGGATATAAAGATGAAACTTTGCCCGTGTTTGTCACAGATGGAAAAGAAGTTGGAGAAGACTGAGAGAATATTAGCCATACAATTCTAACATACAAGATCAAGACATCACAACTAACCTGGTCAGAAGTTGTGAATCCCCTAATTGTGTCGCCGCCGACTACAGCAATTCCTCTATCCCCCAGCGGTTGTAAGATCACAGCCTAATGACATTGACAAAAAAAAAAACGATCTTTTCGAGAATTTCTACTTTGCACGAGCAAAAATCAGTGCGTTGAAAATGCGAAAACAGCAACCTGTGTGTTCGAAGGTAGAAATGGAAGTTCTATCTTCCCTGGATAAAGCGAGAGGTTGGCCAAGTAACTCTCTGAAGAGCAATCAAAGATTATCATCAGCCCAGAAAAGAAACTGCGTGGAAAAGTTTGATCTTAGGATCGACCGATGCCTCACGTGATTTCGATTTTGCAACCCCATTATAAAGGGATCCTTCGATAAGCTTTTTGGCATCGACTATCATCCCCTCCTCCTCCTCAGAAGCAGCAGCAGCAAACCCTATTTGCAAAATGCATAAGCTGTCATAAATAACAACGAATGACCTGCAACAAGTTGCATCTGATAGAGATTCCCAGGCCCTGAAAGAGAGAGGGAGAGAGAGAGAGATCAACTGATGTTCTTTCAAAGTACTAAAAAACAGTTTGAAGATCTAATCTTCTATACCAAAGCAATTCAGAAACGACGCTATGAGGAAGATCGGGGTAAATTCTTCGGCATTCGACTCCATTGGGCTCGACCTGATATCAAGCACATAGAAGCTATATACCTGAGCTCAATACAGTGGCGCGAAAACGTAGCAAACTTCGAAAATGGATTTCTCACCGATGTAATAGATTTTGGCCTGATGGATAACCACACAAGTCCGTTCAGAATATTGGTCACGGCCAAACCAAGTGTCAATAGATCCGCCCGAGACTGTGAACTGCAAAGGTTGATCGAGAAAAAAACATTACTGTGATCATCGAATACCTTCATTTCAGAACTGAATACCGACCGAAAAGATAAAGCAATTGACCTGCTTGCATCGGCTACAGCAGCAATGCCCGAAACTGCACGGTTCAAAAGAACGGCCAATAGCGAAACGCCTCCGACGAATATCGGCAGGGCTCGTACGAGGTCGTCGTTTTTCGAAACCCAATCAGCTGCCCATTCGTTTTTCGATTTGTAAGAACCCTTTTTTAAAGATTTCATTGGGTGACACATAAACGAAAATCATCATCAGGGTAATGGCGTGAAGCTATGGAGTGAGCATAGGCAAGGAGAAGAAATCTGCTCTCAAGTACCTGTGAACTGAGTGAATAGACTCGAATGGGTCGTGAGTGAGGAGTCGGACGGCGTCGTTTTGGGTTCAAGGGAATGCCCGAACGGAGAAGATTTTCCGGCGCATACGAAACGTAGCCTTGAACAAGAAAGAAAAGGTGTAAGAATGCGCAAAGGTGTACTGATTCCGACAACTTGAGCAAAAGAATCGTTCTGTTTTTGGGGATAGCTTCTTACGCAGGTGTGTGGTGAATTTCCAAATCTCCTGAACCAAAGCTATGTTCGACATATTCAGTATTGGCGAGAGATAAGCACGCAAGGTGGTTTAATATCCAACGAGAAGATAGAGAGGTGCCGAACTGACTGACCTAAAAACTTCCGAAGTTTTGGTATGTTTGGTAATTGCCGACAACCAATCACTGTTACACTCAACTCATGTTCTAATCTTCGACTTTCTTGGGACTTTGTTGTGTTATGTGTATGCGGGGGCGCGTGCGTAGAAATTGATCCATTTCCATGCGACTACTTCTGATGGGCGTGTTGGCAAAGGTTCAATTTAATTTTTTTTGTGCAATTTCCAATCATCAACAACCTTCATCATCAAGTGATCCTCGTAAACTTCCTGCCGTCCTTGATTTTATTTTAATTTGATATTGTAGACCTTTTTGGTCCAAATGATTATGAGAGTTTTGATTATTCCAAGTAATTATGTAAATTGAGGGTACAAATTAGAAAACTCGATATGCATGTTGTGTGATGTTTAAGTATGTGAAAATGTTCGATTAAGCGCTTAAATGTGATTAAACTGTTAAGAAAATCGAATTTGTGTGATCTTATGCTTAACTGGAATATTCATGTGATCACATGGTTATGAACGTCTTCGCATGAATGGAATCTCGTTGCGTGCTATATATGGAAAATATATCATGTTGAGTGATATGCAAACTGTCTGCGAGATTGAGTTATTTTAGGAAAGAGTATCGCTGTGATCACCCGGATATGAATGACTATGCTGTATATATGGAAAGGATATTCTGATTAAGTGCTTACATATGATTGATCTATTTTAGGAAAGAATATGAATGATATATCCGTTGAGTGTGATATTAAATGACTCTTAAATCAGTGGATCATGATCCTGCTTTCCTTGTGCGACTTAGGATTTATATTTTGGAATGTGATTAACTGATTGAGCTTATATGTGGTAAGATGCTGATTGAGTCTATTTATGGAATATGCTGAAATCGGATGAGATCACCATACATGGAAAATATGCTCTGCATTATACTCAGTAGATTAAATCTTTCTATGCGCGATTGGCTATCATATTTTGGGAAAGAAATAAGTTGTTTGAGCTTACCATTGATAATATGCCGAGTGGAATTATATATGGAATATGCTGACTAACGGATGAGATTACCCTGGAATGTTTGTTAATCTGTGTATTTATGGTAAGTGATCATGCAGACCGTTGAGCTTAATTGGTTTATTCTTGGCATGATTGTTTGAGTTAATGCACGTGATTATTGAGCTTTATCTTGCATATTCTGTGCTTAACTTTCCTTGTGAAGTGTAGAAGCTATTCGTGGGTCTATATAGAAGACAAACACTTCACTTTGAAGGGTACACAACGAACACACAAGCTATCGAATTCCTTAGACGACTTGAGCTTACTTTGCGATTCATTTATAGTTTATGATTGAGCTTTCATTTGCGAATCTGTACTCTTTGAGCGATCCTTAGAAACTCCAAACCCTAAAAACCTTGTCTTCGGACGTGTTGTGTCTGCGGGCACGTTGAGCGCACAAAGGAGTACGAGTGGAGTCTTATGCACGTGGAGGGACGAATTTTGTGGATTCGGTGGCCCTTTGGTAGCAAGCTGCATCCAGCCGGGGAATAGGTTTCCTGGGTAAACGGCGTGGATCGAAACTTGGCGTGCGTCAGCCTAGAGCGAGGTCTAGTGTCCATAGTGCTTCGGTTGTGTACGGGTCAATCATAGTGTAAACGGTAATACCTAGTGATTGATTGGAACTCTTGGGGAGATCACACACCAAGGACAGGATTAAACCCCAGTTGGATATAACCTGTATAAAAATCCCGTCTCACTTTACGTTCTGCTATTTACTTTTTCTAGTGAGACAAACCCGGAACGTTGGCAAATAACTAGATGATATCGTTTAAAGGATTTCTGAGGTTAACGCGATATTCTGTAAACAGGGTTAGGGAGATAACATAGACAATCTTACTGCTCTCTAGGGAATAACGTGCTCTGCAATATCTTCTTAAAGAAAGTAGTTTTCAAAGGAGAAAAAGCCATAATTCACCCCCCTCTTAGGCATATTTTACACTTCAGATATGATCGTTTTTGGTAGTGAATGCGACTCTTGTTCTTCTTGGATTGATGCAGGGAAAGTCTTCATGATGGCGACGATGATAGCAGATTGAACATCTGATGCTTGAGTAAATGTCTGTTCAAGAAGAAGAAGATGAGGAAACAAGTCACAAATGAGGAAACATCTGAAGGAGTTTCCAAACAAAGAAGCAGAGCTATGTTGTCCTTTTCCATACCCATCGCCGTCCTCTCAAGTTCGATGTTCAAGCCATCCGTATATACGACCTGGGAAACGCATTTCGTAACAGCTGGAGAAAACCCGAGCAAAAGGGTAGAGGAAATCTCTGTCCATGGTAATGAAATCTCTCACTTATCAGCCATGAAACCCTGAATCTATATCTGATGACAAATCTTACCCATAAAATTCTCTGTCTTTACATTCGTAGGATTAATTACGGTCAACATAGTTAAAAAAGGCACCAACTTGGGCATCAGGGACATGGTTTCGAGCGATCCATACGTCATCATCTCTCTCGGCAATCAAGTATAGAAAAACCGCTTATTACATGCTCGTTTGTGAAGACTCGGCGATCTCAACCCAGTGTGGAACGAAAAGCTTAATGTCTAAAGCTGGTAAGCTCCCAGTAGATTCAAGAACGAAAACCATCATATGACTAGATTTCCTGGTCCCTTTCTATCTAACTATCTCATGGTAAGTTTGTGTACGACAAGGACACGTTTTAGACGGAGGGTTTCATGGGAGATGCAGAGATTGATATTCAGCACATCGATGAATTGGAAAGCGTGCAAAGACAGCAAACTTGTTAGGGACAGCGCTATAACCTCGGAGAATGGAAAGGTGAGGCAGGAAATATCCAAAGTTGGAGAACGTTGAGAGTGGAGGGAGTTAATAGAGATGGAACTCTTCTCTATTACACAATAGTTTTGCTTTGTAATGTAATATACTACCTTGTTTGTATTTTTACTGGATTGCTATTCACCGCCCCCTTTTTCCTAGTCACCGCCCCCTAAAGGGCTGAAAAAAGACGATTTTGCCCTTTCGAATTTAAATTTCTATTTAAAGTCCTTTTCCATACAACACTTTTCTTATCACAATCACACATCCAAATCAGAGTCAAACATAACAAAAAATAACTCAAATCGAAATGAATCGTCTTTTTGGGAAATTGAAAGGTCAAAAGAAAGTGTCTCGCGGCACGGATGGTAAGCAAATTCTCGTAAATTTCGTTCGTATGTACGTGAACTATCGAAAATCGATCGGATTCGATCGAAAAATTTCGGCCCGACTGAAATGTAATTTCGGTCGACACATGGGCTGACCGAACAACAATTTCGGTCAGCCCTTGTGGCGACCGAAATCACATTTAGGTCACCCTTTTAGGTGACCGAAAAAGTTGTTCGGTCGTGGCTGTCCGAACCGAAATTTACATTCGGCTGGGACGGTCACGACCGAAACGCGATTTCGGCTCCTGTGAAGGTGGCCGAAATCTCGTTTCGGTCGCCTCTTACAGCAGCCGAAATCCAATTTCGGCTGAAATTAATTTTTTTTTAAGACTTGGAGAGTGTTCCGGAGGATTCCACGGGCAACGGGATAAATTACAGTGAGCATTTCCGCGAAGGAGGACGGTTTCCGACCGACGTGGAAGCAATTAACTGGACGAAAGGCGTCGCTATTGCGCTTGGTTTCGATGTGATTATTTCGTCGCATAAGAAATGCGGCACAAAAAATTGATTAGATGTTCTCGCGGAGAACGTTATAGAGGCAAGGAGGATGAATTGGAGAGGATATCGAAGTCTAACAAGTGCAGGTGTCCGTTTGTAGTCATAGCCCAGCAGGATCCAGCTACTAGGGAATGGTACATTCGTACGGGTGCACCTGAGAATTCCATTCACAATCACCTGAGAATTACATTCACAATCTACGACCCTGCTTTTAGCGCTTGCTCCGTATTTTAATTTTTACGAATAACCACTCATAATTTTTTTTTACGTATATTAAGATACGACATCGCAATCAGTTTATAATGGAGAAGGTCCTTACCTGAGGAGATCGGTAGAGCATCGTCGTCGGATGACTCAAACGATGCCGCATCGTAGGGCACATCCTCATCCGCATGAGCTTCCTCATCCGCATGCGGATCGTAATCCGCATATACGGAATGAGAATCACCCGCTCGCTGCCGCCTCTCCGCCTCCCGTTCCCTACGAACGGATGCCTCAACGCCGCGGGCCCGCGTATGACGCTCTCCAGATCCCTCCAACGGGGGGGATCTGCTGCTCCCTCCGAGTAGGGACTTCCCACCCTTGGCCTGCAATTAGATATTTATTAAAAAAACCGACCGAAATCCGATTTCGGTCGGCCTTGTCCCGACCGAAATCATGTTTCGGTCGTGACTAGGCCGGCCGAAATTTTGCTTCGGTCGGGTCGTTTTTCGCCCGATTTCGCGTCCGATCGACCGTTTTTCGGCCTATTTCGACCCGTTTTCGACAATCTATCTACGTACGAATGAATTTTACAACAATTTTCTTACCAATCGTGACAACACCCCCTTTCCCTTTCCCTTTCCTTGTCGTCGATCCATCGCGATTTGCAAAATTCTCTGTTTTTTTGTCTGATTTGGTTGTGTGATTTGAAAAGTGTTGCGTAGTAAAGGATTTTAAATAAGAATTCTTACTTTTTATTATATTTTACCTTTTTAAATTAATTTAAATAACATAGGTGCAAAAACGTCTTTTTTCAGCCTTTTAGGGGGCGGTGACTAGGAAAAAGGGGGCGGTAAATAGTAACTCCCTTTTACTAGTACTCCTATTTTTATTTTTACTAGTACTCCACGCACACACTATATGTGTGTGCTTAATAATATGCTTACGTTTATGTTACTAGATTTTGTCCCCGTGCGATGCACGGGATTATTCTTCGAATTCATATACAGTTTTTCAAATTAAAATAAGTTAGGTCGTGGGGTCAAATTCCCCTCCCACAATTTCTTTAGTTGTCTTGATGGGGTGTTATTTCATAACTATTATGTTAGGTAAAATTGAGTGGAATACTCTAGCATAGTAATAATAAAATCAAATGGATTATTCTTTTATCGTGATATTTTAAACAATGCAGGATTGCACTACTGCGAAAGTGTTTAATTTAACTCCCAAGATTGACTACGGTAGTTCAAAATTGTTGTAGAAAGATAGACGTTAGACTATTTACAACAATTGATTACATACATTGCAATAATCAGTTTACCAATACGCATTCGTAACGTTATTAATAGTGTTACTAACATATCTTACAACAGTCTTGTCAATGGAAAAGTTTGATCGGGGATAAGAAATCCTTGGAACCATTGATAATACCAAACGAGAATCATAACACGAATGAAATAAAATTGAAATCTGTAGCATTACTTTTAGATATTTAATAAAGTCATAAGAGATGTGGCTACAACTTTACCACAATACCCAAGGAACATAGCTAACTATCTCCAACAGATTATCTTTGTTAAACAAATATTCATGTAACTATCTCCAGTAGATTAGCATTGGTAAATATCCATGTAATTACAACTAAATAATGTAAAAAGGCAACAAATAAAAAACTAAATATCCAAGTAACTGCGACCAAATAATGTAAATAGACAACAGAAAAGGAATGCCAAATAGCAAGGAATAACATCTTAATTAAACAAACTAGTTACAATAACGGATCTACGCTTACAAAATAGTGCCCCACTCTCATTCCTTGAAACCCGAGGTGTTCCGCCTTTGCAGTTCCATATTAATACCCCAACTTCACTGCATCAACGAGAATAAACGCCATAGAATCCCAACTTTTGATAAGACCTAAAAGATCAAATAAATCTCGTAAAGAAACCATATCGGTTATGTCGTTCAGATGCTCGACTCTTTCTTACAAACCCATATCGATATTTGACTAGTGAGGGGTCATATCGGCTCAATGTATTAGTATAGGGGAAGGGGACTACTCTTGTAGCTTGTGGTTTTGATGGACATTAAATGCAGACAAGAAGTATGATGAATAGGTTTCATTAGTGTTCGTAGGAAGTGCCTCTACCCCCTTAACCTCATGCCCGTTGCTTTTGTGTTGTCTGGTTAATGAGTTTAAATTAACTATATCCATCAGAATTCTTTTATTAATTGAAAAAATGTATATATATATATATATATAATATATATATATATATATATATAAAGAATACGACCAATGAGAAACACGCGGTTACTATACTCTCATTTTACAGTTAATTCTTACAACTCCATTTTCTCAACATTACTGCTACAAAATCAACAAGTGCTTCACTTTCTTACTCATGGACAGTCCTCTACGACCTCAAGGCGTAATAAGTCATCTTCTCAAGGACGCCGCCCATGATCGCATCGATGTAGGACTGGATTGTGAACGCAACGAAGGCCAGCTCACTTGAGCTTGTTGATGACCTCCTTCGAGGTGAAGAGGCCCACCACCACTACACCGTGAGGATTGCGTCTAAGGCAACTGTGGTAAACATCGTGACGGGGCGTTGTTGATCCCCTCTGCTCCTTGGCTATCTTGTTGGTACGTGGTTTTTTTTATCTAAGTGGCGGTCGTGCAAAGCTCGTCTGTAGACTGGGTTCAGCTCGGACTGCATGCTCCATACTAACAGAGGATGTCTTGTCGTCCCTGTTTACAGCATCTACGTTAGAATCGGGGATGTGTAATAGTATGTTAACTATCTGCAAAGCATAAGTAAGCCAACATTTGTATTTTCAAGCATACATTAGCTTCAAAACTAAATAAAGATGGAAAGAACAAATTTCGCAGTCTGCCCGCGTCAAATTTCTAAAGCAACGCACTATTATAACTACAACTAATATCAGAAGATACTAAACTCCAGGCTACAAATAAAATAAACTTCTATCCAACTTAATTACCTCTTGTCCATCAAGATCAACACTCAACCATCAGACCGCCACTCAGAGGAATACTTTTGGTTTACCTATCTAAAACACACAATGTTGGATTGATGTTAATAACTCAATATCACAAATAAGCTTAGATCCATGGAGTTTGCCAAAAAAATGCAATATAGTATTTGAAAATTCGAGTGGGCCACACGATGTCAACAAAGCTACATCCTAAAAAGTACAACGCTGTTCTGTTCTTATCTACTGCTTCATCTTCCCCAATTGAAACAAAAATCCGCAATTGAATGAACACAGCTCCGAAATTCAAGTGGAACCTTGTAATAAAATCTTGGCTCATCTTCTCCATGTTCACAGCCTTCCGGCGAGCGACGCCTTTTCGCCCGATCAATCGAACACTAATTTCCTAAAACCCGACGATTTCCCCCAAACAGCAGAGGACTTAGCACATGAATCGATCGAGTTTGGATATCATAGAACTATTAAGACAGAGAGAGTAACCTTTGATTTGTTTGGAAAGTATCTATAGAGAAACAGATATAGAGAATAGAGATAACCTTTGATTTGTTCAGAAAATCGAGATCGAGAGAGAGAGACTCGCTCTCGATGGTACATGGAAGCCAAGAGGTCAAGAGACTCGTGTAACGTCCCAATGCATTGAATTGATGTATTAATGTGTGCATAAGTCTAAATTTAGGGTCAATTCGAAATCAGGACCCATTAGGGGTTTGATTTCGAATTCAGACCCTGTTTGAAAATTTTTTAGGTTAAAGGACCCATTTTGTGTGGTGTAAAAAAGTGGCATGAAAGATATATGAAGTGGTATAGAATGATCGTTTTGTGTTACAAACTTTCAACTAGTATGTCAGAGCAATGAAGTGGTCCTGCAGAAAATAAACTGGAATCAGATGATCATTAACTGGTACCGGATTATGGTTTTGTGGTACAGAATTTCAACATTATGTAAGAGCAATAAAGGGTACTGTAGAAAATGGGTCCTTAAAACTAATTTTTTTGCCAAGATGGCGGCCTGAATCCTAAATGATAGTTATGGGGGCCTGTAATGAAAATGCCCCCTAAATTTATCCAACAAACGAATGCGGCGACTAAAATAGTAATTCTCAAATATGTTGTTGACTTGTCAACCAGGGGTAGACTTTTAATTGATGACGTGGCAGCACATGACAGTCCGGATCTTACTTTTCTCTATTATAGATTCCAACATTGATACTTGTATTATTTAATACTTAATGAAATATATTTTTAAAATATATGAACTGAAAACTAATGTGTTTGATATAATCGCAATAACTAAAGAAGTGAAACGAATTTATTAAATTAATTACAATATTGTGTGCGTCCTTGTATGTGTATTAGGGGTGAGCAAAGCCGGATATTCGGATCTTCTGATATCCGAAATTGGGATATCCGGACTTGCGTATATCAAAAAATGATATCCGTATCCGGTCCGGTTTTAATCGGATATTCGAAAATCGGATATCCGCTTTATTCGGATATTTAAATCGGATATCCGCATCCGGTTTTTAAATATATTTCTTTATAAAATTTTCAGATTTTCTTTTCAAAATCATTTTTTATTTCTTATCAAAATAAAAAATGTACTTTTTCATATAAAAATTACTACGAATAGTATTAACACAATATGTGAATTAATGATTCAAAATTACATAATAAATAATAAACAAAATGTGAATTCATTATTCAAATATATTCTGTTCAACATCATTTGTTTATTTCTTATCAAAATAAAAATATATTTTTTTCATATAAAAATTTCTACACATAGTAATTCACACAATATGTGAATTCATTCAAAATTACATAATAAAATAATATAAATATAAATATTTCTACTTTTGAGAATTTTTTTCCTTTTTGACCTTTATTTTTCATTTGGGCTATTTTTTTATTATTTTTATTTTTTTAAATATAAAATCGGATACCGAATATCCGGATTTTAGACAAACCACTATCCGTATCCGATCCGGTTTTTAAAAGCGGATATCCAGATTGGGTTTTGAAAATCGGATATCGGATCGGAATTCGGTTTTCGGATATTTTTGATCAGTGCTTTGTGTATGTACTCATCGTAGTTTAGTACTACCTCCGTCCCGGTAACTTTTGTACATTTTACTAAATCGGGCGTCCCACTATCTTTTATACATTTCCATATTTAGTAAAAAACCATCACACACAATCAATATAATAATATTAAATATTCTTAAAAGACGTGTCACACCATACACTTTTCTACCTCTATCTTATTAAAATATTCAGTTTTTTAAAAATCGTGCCGGAATCCAAATGTACAAAATGTATGGGGACGGAGGGAGTATTACACTTTGTTTGAAAACATAATATTCTAAGAGCTACCCGCTCCGTTTATTATTGAGGCATATACCCATTTTGCCCATTTTATATGTACGTCATCGCCATTAACGTTATGCCCTAGAGAAATCGACCAAGCTAAACTCCTCCCTCACCGTTTGTCTTTCCAGCCACAATTCCTCACCATTATCTTCTTTCCGTCGACCACTGATACCGAGCTAAACTAAGGAAACGTGCCGGCGCACTATCAGAAAGGCACATTGATACCAATTTGGGATCCAAAGCTCAGTCCGATTGAGGTTTTCTTGTGTGGGTAGCTCGACACTTAATCTCCGTCTTTTTCTTATAATTCTTTGAGGCAATGCAAGTATTATGCTTTTTGTTCTGTACTAATGCTTGAAATTTGAGACTGTGTTCTGTTGATTCTTTAAGCGTCCTATTAAATTCACTGCTCTGTGATCGGGTATGGGGTGGGGATAGGATGCGGGTTTTAACCTGATTAGTGTGTGCCTTTGTGTTTCTTCAAGGGCTTTTTTTTGTTGATACTTTTTGAAGTGTTCTGAGTATTTGCATGTTGGGTTTTACTTTTTGGATGAAATGCAGTTAACTATCTCTTGTCCTTATCCTACTTGTAGAGTGAATAGAAATCCTGATCTCTTCCTAATTTGCGTGGGCCTTCCTATTTATTGGGTTATTTTGTCATATTTTTTTAGCGTCAGTAAAAGGAAATGGAAGACAGTAAGGCCCTTGATGCTGAGCTAAAGGGAATTAGTTTTTGTTTAGCCACCGGTGAAGAAATCGTAAGTTTTTTTTTTTCTCAGAAACTTTATATTCCGTTGATTTGTAATCTGCGTTACAATTTATGTGAATTCCGTATTTTTTGGCAGTGTAAAGCCTCAATTAGTGACTGCCCAATCAGTCATGCTAGCCAGATTTCTAATCCGTTTCTCGGGTTGCCGCTTGATACTGGCAAATGCGAGTCCTGTGGCACCGGGGAGCCTGGACAGTGTGAAGGTATGCTCGAACAGTTTATTGTATATGCTTTTTATAATGTAATTACTCTGGATAATGTTTCAGGGCATTTCGGGTATGTGGAGCTGCCAACTCCTGTATACCATCCTGACCACATTAGTGAGCTGAAGAAGGTGCTGAGCCTAGTCTGTCTGAAATGCTTGAAGTTTAAAAGTAGGAAGGTAATATTAGTCGATAATACTCCGGGTTTTCTAGTTCTTTGCTTTCATGAAGTGAGTAGATCTCACTTGACATGTTTGTTCACGAAGTTAGTTGGATTCTCTTGGTTCAGTAATAATAGATATGATGCTCTGCAAGTGATTACGAGTGGTGTCATGTTCAGATTCATGCCTACAATGTGTCCTTTAAGTTTTACAAATGGTAGAACTTTGCCTTACACATGTAAACCACTCAACGGATTATCTCGGCAGCAGTTTAGTGCATCTGTTGGTTAAATTCACATATAGAATCTGTCGGTATTCATGGTTCTCCTTGCTTCATCTTATTGTTATTATAGCCAGAGTGACGGCGTAAAGAACATTTCCGTCCCCAGTTGTTTAGCTTGCTTCTTTTTTGTATTTTTAAATGCCGCTTAGATAAATGCCCTGATGATCATGTTTGTTTGTATAATTTCAGGTGAATAATATTGGTATCATGGAACAAGTTTTTTCATCGTGCTGTGAGGTATTTTTTGTTTTTGCAATTTGGCTAATGATTTGCCTGCAGTATGTTATGTGTTATCACCATATCAGAAAATAAAAGATCTGGTCTGTGATGCTGCCACAGAGTAGTTTTTACAGATTCGTTCTCCCTCTAAGCCCAAACACAAGTGGAAATTATATATCTCAAGTTTAGAGGCAGGTTAATTATGTGACTGATGAAAGTGAAGATTCTAGCCATTTTATATGCTCTCCTGTGATGTATATTCTGGAATTATTGAACTCAGATTCACATTTATGTATATAAATGTACGTATATAATGATGTATCATGTATGACAATGTTATTAGACGTGTCTGTGCACCGTGGAGAAAATTAACTGCATTGAACTGCAGAGTTTGTTTCACCGGTTCTTGTGCAAAGTCAAGAGTAGATTAAACTTGAAACATATAAATAATGTGACAGATGATCATATGAATATTCAAGTACAATTCTCACATGTCTCCGTTATTAATGTTCTGCAGGAGACAATGCAAGTCTCGATCAATGAAGCAAAGACCTCCAGTGGTGTTTGCTTCTTGGAACTAAAAGTACCGTCAAGATCAAAGCGAGAAGAGCCCTGGAGCTTTTTGAAAAAATACGGTTTTCAGTTTAGGCAGAAGAGACCTTCTCGGCCTTTGCTTCCTAAAGAGGTTATATTTTGGGCTTTGGTAGTCATTTGCCTCAATTTAAGTTGTAACACTTTGACCAGACCAGTATTTAGTTCAATATGTGATATTTGGACTTGTTCCGAATTTAATATTTTAATTCAGTTTGTATATACTTAAGAAAGTCTGTTATGATCTTTGTATGGTACGATCTTTATGTCATAGAAATTGAGTAGTGCGTGTGTTTTAATAGTCTTTGGCCAGTCTTTTAGTTTTCATTTGAATTGGTGCAAACTGCAATATCTCTTTCTGATTTTTGTTTGTTCACGTTTTCACTTGTATATGTAAGGGAGCTACTTCACAGTTTTCAGTCCACTAATTTCTGCTTTGTTTTTCCTTAAATATGTATCAAATGTGCTTTAGGAAATCATATCAACTAATTTTTTTTAGGATATTATTACACGTTCCTCTTTCATCTGTAAAAATTTAGATTCCAACGATCTTGCATGATGGCTTGGTTTACACCTAATTTCTCGCTATCTCTTGAAAACATTAAGGTGATGGCAATGTTAAAAAGGATGCCCCCAGATACCCGAAAAAAGTTACGTGGAAAGGGCTTCTTCCCGCAAGAGGGATATATTATTCAATACTTACCAGTTCCTCCAAATTGTTTGTCGGTGCCTGAAATTTCAGATGGAATCAGCACCATGTCCACGGTCAGCTAGTTCATTTGAAGTAGTTACTAGTAGTTAACTATAGTAGTTGCTATGCTTGCTGATTGTTATCTTCATGCTCAGGACCATTCTATAACATTACTTAAGAAAGTCCTAAGGCAAGCAGAGATCATCAAGAGTTCGAGGTCAGGGAAAGCAAATTTTGAATCTCACGAAATTGAAGCTAATGAATTACAAGCAGCTGTGGCACAATATCTTCAGTTTCGAGGAACCAACAAGGTAAGTTTCATACGTCTCTGCTATCTCATTTGAAATTTGGGAATTCTCTGCCATTCCCAGGTTTAATTTTTGCAGGTGATATTCTTCTATATTGCTTTTGCCTTTTTGCTATCAATATCATGTGTATCCTCTCTTGCTTTCTTACATGATTGTGCGTAATTTGTGACGTGCTCAATTCAAATATGCTTGAATGAATTATCTCTAAACGCATTTCATTTATTCTATTGGTGATGTGAAGAAATCACTATTCTTGCTAATATTTGTTTAGCTGGTCCATAATCATTTCTATATTGTTAGGACTTAAGATATATTGTGTGTGGCTTTGTTGATTTTTCATATTCTTTCCTGTTTTAGGCATCCCGGGATGTAGATACTCGGTTTGGAGTGTCTAAAGAAGGAAACACATCACCCACCAAGGCGTGGCTGGAAAAGATGAAAACCCTGTTTATAAGGAAGGGATCGGGGTTTTCATCGCGATGCATCATCACTGGAGACCCATATAAAGGAGTGGCGGAGATCGGGTTACCGGAAGAAATCGCGCAGAAGATTACGTTTGAAGAGCGCGTAAATGAGTACAACATGGGCCATCTGCAAAAATTGGTGGACCTGAAGCTTTGCTTGACCTACAAGGATGGAACGTCCTCGTATTCACTGTGGGAAGGGTCTAAGGGGCACACTTTTCTGAAGCCGGGCCAAGTTGTTCGCCGGCGAGTCGTTGATGGCGATATCGTGTTCATCAACAGACCACCGACTACGCACAAGCACTCGCTGCAGGCATTAACTGTCTCCATTCACAGCGATCACACAGTCAAGATCAACCCACTCATTTGTGGGCCACTGAGTGCGGATTTTGATGGTGACTGTGTGCACCTGTTCTATCCTCAGTCTGTGGAAGCAAAGGCAGAGGTGGTTGAGCTTTTCTCAGTAGAGAAACAATTGTTGAGCTCCCACACTGGCAATTTTAACCTGCAGCTGGCAACTGATGCCCTTCTTTCACTGAAAACAATGTTCAGAAGATTCTTCTTGACTAAGAAGGCTGCTCACCAGATGGCCATGTTTGCTCCCAATGTGCTTGTTGGACCCACTGTGACGAAATGTGGTGGTGGCCCACTTTGGACCTCACCGCAGATCCTGCAGATGACCTTACCGGCTTCGTTCAGTTATTCGGGAGAGCGATACCAGATTTCCCAGGGAGAGTTGGTGAGACTTGAGTACAGTAAAGAGACAATGGGTTCGATCATGAATGACATCGTCACATCGTTATACTTCATCGAGGGCTCGAAGGAGGTGCTGAATTTTTTCAATGGCTTACAACCATTACTCATGGATCATCTGTTCTCCAACGGATTCAGCATCTCTCTGAGGGATTTTTTTGTACCTGGAGATGTTTTGGAAAACACTCAAGAGAACATAAACAGTATTTCTCCGTTGCTACGTTGTCTGCGTGAGGCTTACAGCGAGTCAGTTACCCTACAGTTGGAGAAGTGCATGTCCACTGTCAAAGATTCGATTACTGACTACATGGCCAATTCTTCAATCGGGCTACTGATTGATTCCAAAAGCGAATCTGCTCTCAGCAAGGTAGTTCAGCAGATGGGATATCTTGGGCTGCAAGTATCGAACAGAGGAAAGTTCTACTCTGAGACATTATTGAATGACGTCTCCGAACTTTTCCAGCGGAGGTACCCGTCTGGTGATGACCATCCCGCTGAAGAGATGGGTTTTGTCAGTAAGCCACTTTTCAGGGGATTGAACCCCTACCAAAGCATGATTCATTCTATATCTAGTAGAGAAATCATGGTCCGTTCTAGCCGGGGATTGACTGAACCAGGGACCTTATTTAAAAATTTGATGGCAATGCTCAGAGATGTTGTGATGTGTTATGATGGAACCGTGAGAAATATGTGCAGCAATTCAGTCCTTCAATTTGAGTATGGAGTTGGCAGTGAGTTTTGTGCTGGTGAACCTATTGGAGTATTGGCTGCAACTGCCATGTCCAATCCAGCATACAAAGCCGTGCTTGATTCTTCTCCTAATAGTAATTCCTCGTGGGAGATGATGAAGGTATGTATGTGCCGCCTTACATGCAGAAATTACTAAAGTTTGTGAATGTACAGTTTGCCTGTAATAGCATTAAGCACCTATTTCATAAGTTTATATTCGGGTGCAGGACATACTTCTCTGCAGATCCAGCTTCAAAAATGATGTTTCTGACAGGCGGGTGCTATTGCATCTTAAAAGTTGTGATTGTGGAAGAAATCACTGCCAGGAAAATGCTGCATTGGCTGTGAAAAATCGGTTGTCCAAAATCATTGTGAAGGATGTGGCTGTCCATTTCTTGATTGAGTATTTCCCTTCCTTTTCTTTAATTTTTGGAGTTCATGTATCACTTGGTTGGTCATTGGCATGTTTTTTACAACTGTCTGTTACTTTGGATTTCTCATGCGGAAATTGTTTTCTAACTTCTGCCTTGACCAGGCAGCTAAAGCTGTAGGCTTGTGACCTGGCTTTTGTTTTCTGACTGCAGTCAGAAACTTATATTTTACTTTGATGTGCCATTTCAATTTCCTTTACTCTTTACAGATATCGATATCAACTAATGGTTGAGGTTGATGAGCCTAGTCCAGGTCTTGTTGGCCACATTCATCTGAACAAGGTAGTTCATATTTTAATTTATATTCTCTTCTGTTATTTCATAGACAACACAGGAACTGATGCGTTCTTTTGGTTACTGGTTAACAGGAAAAGTTACTTCGAGAAAGTATTAGCATGGTAGATATTCTTCACAAATGCCGAGAAACAATAGTTCTTCAGCAAAAACAGAAAAAAGTTGCAAATGTTTTCAAAAGATTAGATTTGTCACACAGGTTCGTTATTCGTTATGCAATCCTAGTTCTGAGAAGTTTATTCATTAAGCTCTAACTTCAATATGATTTGTGAATCCCTGTATATAGTTCTTACAAGTTTTGTATCTCAATTTAGTGTAATTTTGCTAGTGTAAAAGGAAAGTAAAGTAAAGAAAAACTCTTTTATTTTTGTATATCAAGAGATGAAACTCCTACCTACTTGAAATTGAAAAATATGTAACTCCGTTCATGATTATTTTATTGTTTCTTATATTAACATATGACCTCTTTGCAGTGATTATTGCTCTTTTCAATGTGATCATACAAACGTCCCATGCATCCAGTTCCTGTGGAAAACATCAGGTGATGGTCCTCTGGAGAAGGTTTCCGAGTTCCTTGTTGATACAGTTTGCCCTGCACTTCTGCAGACCGTTATTAAAGGTAATGCTGTTTTTCCTAGTTTAATGCACTATGTTATTTTCCTAAATTTTTTGTGCAATTTTTGGATGCATTTCATTTCTCTCTTTTTTTTTTTGTATCTGAAGGCGATCTACTTTTTTGTGACTGTATGACCTATCTGAAACACTCGATGTTAACTGATCAGAATTCTTTGTTGTAATATCCTGCTCTAAAATTTGATGTTGTTGCAATGTACAGGCGATTCTCGGGTTTCATCTGCAGATATAGTTTGGGTTAAAGACCCATGTCGAAGCACCATGGGTGAGTTGGCTGTTGATGTTGTTCTTGAGACAACAGCGGTTAAAAGAAGCGGAGATACTTGGAGAGTCGTTATGGATTCTTGCCTTTCAGTCTGGAATCTGATTGACACTCGACGTTGCATCCCCAATGCAATAAAACAAGTGGAAGAATCACTTGGTCTTTCCTGTGCGTTCGAGCTTGCTGTTCAGGTATCCGCATCAATATTATCTTCAATGTGTTTCTCCACTATCTTATCGGAGTGTTGTTTGCTTTTACGTTGCTGCTCTGGCATGGATTGTTTACATCGGAGTTGTTCTTTCTCATGACGTTTATTAACGTATCACATCACTTCACACACACACGTACACACACTCCACTGTTCAGAAAGAGGAAATAAATTGTCAGCTCGTCATAAACAAATAGTGAGATTTAAACGCTAAGGTGTTCAGTGCCAGCTCTGTGGAGTTTGCTTGATTTATTTCTTATGTACTTATCTCTTTCTGTACTTGTCTGCTTCATGCCGCATTGCCTTGTACACATTGACGGTTGTAGTCAACAGATATAAAGCTTGACCAGAGTTTTTTTCCTGATTCCATGAGGTCTTAATCTAATGATGGAATCATGCACAGGAACGATGCATGCTAGTATCCATCGTACGATATGAAGTTCTCTTTTCTGAAAGGCTTATTAGATTAATTTCCAATCAAATACACTTCTTTATGGCGTTGGCCTGGCTATTTATACTAGTATTTTCTTCTGTTAGACGTGAAATCAATAAACTTTCCTGAAAAATCGCACATGATTTCGTCTTGTTGCAGCGATTGTCGAAGTCAGTGACCACGGTAACAAAAGGTGTACTGAAAGACCATCTACTTCTGTTGGGCAATAGCATGACATGTACTGGCTCTTTGATTGGTTTTAATGCCAGCGGTATCAAGGCGTTGTCGAAAACATTTAATATTCAAGTACCGTTCATGAATGCAACATTATTTGTAAGTCACCACCTTATTTTTTTAATGTCTTGAGCACTGTTGCTGCTCAAGTTGTCTCTGTCTCCATTTTTGTGTTTGATTCTTTTGTTGTTTTTAGACACCCAGGAAAAACTTTGAAAGATCTGCCGAGAAGTGCTATGTCGATAATTTGTCCAGCATCGTAGCTTCTTGTGTATGGGGAAAACAAGTTTCAGTGGGAACAGGATCTTCCTTCGACATTCTCTGGGGCACGCCCGAGGTATGAGCTTGTTTATTCTATCATAATCTGACAATTCTGATGGATTTGGACTTATGTTTTGATTTTTCAGGCTGAGTTGAACCCAGAGAAGGACATTGATGTCTACGATTTTCTGCATCTAGTGAATAGCAGTACGAAGCTGGACTGTACAGGCACTAGTTGCCTGGGTGCTGAAGTCGAGGATCTGGACCCTGAAGATGAATTCTTGGAATTCAATCTCTCTCCAGCTCGAGAATCTGGTATGGACATGCCTACTTTTGAAGATGATGTTGGGTTCATGCTCAATGGAGGTGATGACATTGTCATGTCTAAGGAGGTAAGATAGCATTTCTGGCATGAGTTGAACGTATGTCTGCCTGTTGGAAAAGCATTTGACATCATAAGTGGATGGACAAGAAATAGTTATTATTTCTATGACCTGCAGCAACCCTAGGACGTTCCATAATAATGATTATGTGTCATGTCATGCAATCTTGGGTCGTTTTATGATGGTTTATGTACCAACTTGAAAATTCCATTGCTTGCTTGCTTGATCAAAATGAGACTGGATGAACTCCGTCATCTACTTTCCCTCTGCGTAAAGACTAAAGCTAAAGCCCATACAATTTTCTTTTGGTCTAGGCTGAATATTTAGTAATAAATGGTGTTTTCATTATTTTCTTATGATGATTGAAGTTTTTATTGACCGTGTTTGCATAAAGGATGCTTGGTCTGGATGGGGCAAAAAAGTTGATTCCGAAGATAATGATTGGACCAAGCAGTCTGGAAAAAGCACAGCGGCTGCAGAAGCTCCTGATAGCTTGGGATGGGGAAAAAACATTTCCGATGGAGATGCTTGGGGTTCAAAAGTGGCTGAACAGACAAAGGATTCTGAAACTTGGGGCTCCCAAAATGACTGGACCAAGACCACTGATGCAGCACGTAAAGAGTCGTTTGCAGCTAGTAATTGGGACTTGCACAACGACTCCAATCGTTCTTGGGACAATGAGAAGGCTTCTCCAGCTGGTAAGTCTGCAGCTAGTAATTGGGACTTGCACAACGACTCCAATCGTTCTTGGGACAATGAGAAGGCGTCTCCAGCTGGTAAGTGGGATTCAGGTGGAAAGCAGCCTGACGACTCAAAGGCTAAGGACAATTCTTGGGGAGCTAAAGACATTGACTCAAGGCCATCTAATGCCTGGGGCTCACAATCTTCAAAAGGCCAGCAAGCTCCCAATAGCTCATGGGGGGAAAAGGTTTCTGATGGAGTTGGCAATGCTTGGGGTAAAAAGTCAGATAACTCAGTTGGCAGTGCTTGGGTTTCAGACGTGTCTGAACAACCAAAGGCTGATAACAATTCTTGGGGAGCTAAAGACACCGACTCAAGGCCATCTAATGCCTGGGGCTCACAATCTTCAAAAGGCCAGCAAGCTCCCAATAGCTCAGCATGGGGGGAAAAGGTTTCTGATGGAGTTGGCAATGCTTGGGGTAAAAAGTCAGATAACTCAGTTGGCAGTGCTTGGGTTTCAGATGTGGCTGAACAACCAAAGGCTGATGACAATTCTTGGGGAGCTAAAGACACCGACTCAAGGCCATCTAATGCTTGGGGCTCACAATCTCCAAAAGGCCAGCAAGCTCCCAATAGCTCAGCATGGGGGGAAAAGGTTTCTGATGGAGTTGGCAGTGCTTGGGGTAAAAAGTCAGATAACTCAGTTGGCAGTGCTTGGGTTTCAGACGTGGCTGAACAACCAAAGGCTGATGACAACTCTTGGGGAGCTGAGGACAGTGGCTCAAGGCCATCTAATGCCTGGGGCTCACAATCTCAAAGAGGGCAGCAAGCCCCCGATAGCTCACCATGGGGGAAAAATGTTTCTGATGGAGTTGACGATGCTTGGGGATCAGCCGTTTCCGAACAACCAAAATCTTCTGACGCTTGGGGCTCTTCAAATGACTGGACCAAGACCAAACCTCAGGCTGACACGACGCCAGAAGAGTCGTCCGCAGCTAATAATTGGGGCTTGAATAATAACTCCAATCGTTTTGATGACAATGGAAAGAAGTCTCCGGCGGGTAATTGGGGTTCAAGTGGAAAACAGCCCGACGACTACACCAAGGCTGAGGACAATCCTTGGGGAGCTAAAGACACTGAGTCGAATGCTTGGGGTTGGGGACAAAAGCAGTCGAATGATGTTGGACAGACTCAGTGGAGAGGCCGGGGCAGGGGTTGGGGCCGTGGTAGGGGTCGGGGAAGAGATGGCTCACAAGGTAGAGGCGGAGAATGGAAGAGCCAGAGACCTCCGCGCCCTGACGATGGAACCCTCACAGCCGAAGAAAGGGATGCTCTTTCAGAAATCGAGTCCATTATGAGGAAGGTCAAGAGTGTGTTGTTTGGGAAGGGGTAAGTATTTGGCAGTCTAAAGCTGATCTTGATTAAAGTGAAATTTATTCAATTTTTTTTTATTATTTATCCTATCTTCTATGGTTTTTGTGGATGAAGGTACAACGATGGCGATCGTTTACAAGAGGATGACCAGAAATTCATCGTTGAAAATGTGCTTGACCATCATCCCGATAAGGCCGCCAAAGTAGGAGACGGGTTGGACTATATTATGGTACGTATACATCCTAAAATGCGACTAACTGACTTGTTATGATCCATGAAACCATACTCTCATGCCTCTTATATCAACTGATCATGGTAGTTGCTGATTGTTTCGTATATGACGATGAACTGAAAGAAAATGAAAAGATGGTAAATAATAGTGATGTTGATTTGTCTCACAGGTAGACAAGCACACACATCACATGGACAGTCGTTGCTTCTACGTTGTTTCCATCAACGGCCAGAAGGAAGATTTCTCCTACATAAAGAGTATTCAGAACTTCATCAGACAAAAGTACCCCGACAAGGCCGAGCCATACATTAGGAGATACTTCCGTAAAAAGGACCCCAGGCCTAAGGGCGAATCTGTAAATTCAGGATCGAATCAGCCTGGAGAAGAGTCTAATACTCAAGGCTGGGATGACAATAGCCAATCTTCTTCCCTAACTAACGAGAACAAACCCGACGAGAACAAACCCGACGAAGCACCGACTCCAAATTTGTAGCCAGGTCTCTGATTAGTAGTATTATTATTATTCTGTAAATCGATTAGCTGAATTGTGGACAGGGGACATCTTATCCTTTTTCATTCCACTTTTTACCCTCTATATTAGATCGTTTCAGCTTATTGTTATCTGTTAAAAACCGCATTTCCGTACTTCCTAGTTCGACAGTTGGTACTTCCCATTTCTCGGCTTATTTCGTAAAGTGACCAACGTATGTTCAAAACAAAAACTCCGTTGATGATTGATGATTATTTATGATGTTCATGGAAGAAATTGGTTATTACAAAGACGCAAGGTAATAATAAAACACACAACAAACGTACATGACCATGGTTTTGTTTCTATACCTTTTATTCTTGCCATATAAAATCGTTATTCAAGCCAATTTTCACCCTCGAATTAGTGTTCGTCGATGAATTCTTTGATCCTTTTGAAGAGTTGGACAGTTTGATTAGATGTCGTGGGGTCCATGTCGACAGCCACCTTGTTCAAGTAAAAGCTATGTCCCACGCCTTCGCTCGTGAAGAGTTCAACGTCTTTATTCGCCTTTTTCATGGCTTCGTAGAATTCCATTTGAGTGTCTAAAAGCAAATCTTGATCCGCCGCGCAGTACAAGTACGCCGGCAGCTTTAGCCTTTCTAACGGCGGCGCCGCCTCTCCCATCGGACACGTGATTGGATGGTCCTTGGTTGCTCCCAACTATATCATAAATAGTAATACATAATTACTATATATCTAATCTATATGTAATAATCTATATATACATATATTATATAGATTACCGACCGGCAAAGCCAAGCTCAAGAACTTATCGACCATCGCAAGAGTTAGAAACGGCGTCTCGGGCATCTCCATCTCCGACCTACTCCTCTCCTTCCTCACAAACCCAGGGTGTATCGGAATCGCTCCGGCGACCCTCACCGACCCAAAACCGCCGGCGTCTTCTCCAGCAGCCGCCGCCGCCACGTAGTGGACTATGTTGGCGCCGGAGCTATCACCTATTAAGAAAACCCTGCTCAAATCCACCCCATCTCCTCCCAACCACTCCTCGCCTCCGGCGCAGGAGCCCAACCATCTCAGGGCAGCGACGGCGTCCTCGCAGGAGGCGGGAAGTCGGTGCTCCGGCGCCCTCCTAAGGTACACGGAAACCACCACCGCCCTTAATTCCCTCGCCAGGCGAGAGTACACGGCGTAGTACATGAACCAATCGGCCTCGCTTATGCAGAAGCCTCCGCCGTGGAAGTGGAGGAGGATGGGCATTTTGGGGTTTTCCCCGCCGTTAACTTTTTCGGGCAGGTATATGCGTAGCTTTAGGTCATCTGAAGTTTCAACGTCTTTGACGGCGACGCCGTCCATGAAGTGGTGGTGGGGCTGGACCGGGTCGGACATGAACTTGAACTCGGGCGGGCCGGACCATGACCGGTCCACGGTTTGGTCCGAGTAGACTTTGAGCCAACAAGGGACTTCCTCGATGACCGTGGGCTTGCTTTCAAGCGTTTGTGCCATTTTTTTTGTATTCTTTTCTTTTTTGAGTTTTGAAGTTTATTTAGAAGTGATGGTTGTGTAATAGCCTTGCGTGTTGTGGCAATTTATAGACTTTCGAAGAATGAATGATTTGATAGCATTGAGATATGTCTTGTGGTGAAGTTCAAAGGGAAATAGAGTGAAGTTTCATGGCTATTTAATTTAATGGTAAGAAGCTATGTGGAAATTGCGAACAAAATTTGTATTGATGTGTTATGTATGTCTTGTTAACGTGTGAAAAAAAGGAAGTTCGGTCAACTCATAGAAAGGTCCGTTTAGTTATTAGGGGCGTTTCTATATGAGGCCTCGTAAGTTTCCTTTTAGGATCAGCCCCCTTCGCATTATATATAGTTTTAAGGACCAAGTGTAAATAATATTCAAAGTAAATGACATAAACAATGATTTGACGAAAATGCCCCTTGTATGTGTTATATAAAGATGTATGAATTGCTATAATTATGTTACTAGATGTTAGTCAAATGGTATCAATAAAAAAACTATTAAAACGATCGATTTGCCGTAAATTCTCGAGCATACTGGGCAGAAAATCAATTTTGATGTGTAATCGACGATATCAATGGTATTTACGTCGTCATATTTAAGATCGTTGAGGAATAATTTGTAGAAATTCATTTACGCAAATAAGATAAATCGAGCATGTTTTTGGTCGAAATTAAACCTAATATGCAAAAATTCGAGAGACCTGAAAATTACGTCGTGTCTTAGTGTTGAGTCAATCGTTCGTCCACAAGATGAACGAACTGAAAGTGAAATCGCAAGAGAAAAATAGTTTAAATGTTCGTTATGTGGTATCAGAAAGGCTTAAGTGGTACAGTTCCCGGATGTTTAGGTAAAATAGTGGCATGAAGTGGTATAGTTACGATAAGAAGTGTTACTCGAACTGGTACGAGATATTATTCTAATTTGGTATTGATTTTATATGATGCGGTACTAGGACAACGTAAAGTGGTATAACTACCATAAGAAGTGGTTTCCAGATGTTGTGCAAATGGTATCAATGGAAAAAATTTCAACGAACGATTTGTCGTAAATTTTTTAGCATACTGGGACAAAATCAATTTGATGTGTACTCGACGATCTCAATGATGCCGTCAGATTTTAGATCTGTGAGGAATAATTTTTAGAAATTAAATCGAGAATAAAAGCTAATATGCATAAATTCGAGAGACACATAGCTTGAAAATTACGTCGCGCCTTAGTGGTGACTCAATCGTTCGTCCCTCAAGATTAACGAACTGAAAGCGAAATCGCCAGAAAATAGTTTAAACGAGTGTTCATTATGTAGTATCAGAATGGCCTAAGTGGTATAGTTTCCACATGATTCGGTACAAAAGAGGCGTAAAGTTGTATAGTTACGATAAGAATAAGCATTGGCGTAAGTGGTACTGAATAAGCAAGTCACTTTATTTTGGGCGGGAAAGCTGAATCTTAGTATTATTTTGGGCGGGATCTTATGTGATATATATTCATGTAATGATGTGGTACCAAAAACACTTTATGTGTTACAGATGATGGTTTATGCGCTAGGGTTTCTCGTTTTATGTTTTAGAGTATCGGGGCTTTGCATAAACGATTTTGGGGTTACGATTAAGGGTTTACTATTGTAAGATTTGCCATATGATTGACGTATAATGTTGGTTAGGATACATTTTTTTGTAATTCATAATGATAAATATCTATAGTTGTCTATGATTTGTATTGGTGTACATTTTACATGATCAAAACCTCATTACTTGACTACATGCATCATATTTGCACAAACGTGACAAAATCAAGGAACTTGGTAGTTTAAATACTTCAAATCTAATATTTCCATGATTTTCATTCTTCTACAACCGAAAAAACTAACTTTTATTTACGAAATTATTCGAAACATTAATATGGTACAGATAATATATTATCCGGTATTACAACGAATTAATATGGTATTGTTTCGTCATGTATTGTTACCAAGATAGTGTAAATGGATACCAAAATATTATTAAGTGGTATAATTTACATGTGATGTAGTATCATATAAAGATGGAGAGATCATATTCACTGACGGCCCATGAAGCTTCTGGAATGTTCTTATTTTTTGTTATGAATGGAGTATAAAGTGGTACTAAACTACACTGAACTGGTATAATTTACATGTGATGTGGTACTATATAAAGTTGGTGACAGTTTGACGGCCCATGAAGCTTCTGGAATGTTCCTATTCTTTGTTACGAGTGGAGTATAAATTGGTATCAGAATAAACTTAAGTTGTATAATTTACATGTGATGTGGTATTTTATAAGATGGAGACGGTAATAGGCCCATGGAGCTTCTGGAATGTTCTTATTTTTTTGTTACGAATAGAGTATAAATTGGTACCAAACTGTACTTAAGTGGTATAATTTACATGTGATGCGGTATTGTATAAAGATGGAGACGATGGCCTATGAAGCTTTTGGAATGTTCCTATTTTTCTGTTACGAGTGGAGTATAAATTGGTACAAGAATATACGTAAGTGGTATAGTTTACATGTGATGTGGTATTTATAAGTTGGAGACGGCAATAAGCCCATGGAGCTTCTGGAATGTTCTTATTTTTTGTTGCGAATGGAGTATAAATTGGTACCAAACTGTACTTAAGTGGTATAATTTACATGTGATGTGGTATTTATTAATATGAAGACGGTAGTAGGCCCATGAAGCTTCTGGAATGTTCTTATTTTTTGTTACGAATGGAGTATAAATTGGTACCAAACTGTACTTAAATGGTATAATTTACATGTGACGCGGTATTGTATAAAGATGGAGACGATGGCCTATGAAGCTTTTGGAATGTTCCTATGTTTTTAATACGAGTGGAGTATAAATTGGTACCAGAATATACTTAAGTGGTATAATTTACATGTGATGTGATATTTATAAGTTGGAGACGGTAATAAGCCCATGGAACTTCTGGAATTTTCTTATTTTTTGTTGCGAATAGAGTATAAATTGGTAACAAACTGTACTTAAAGTGGTATAATTTATATGTGATGTGGTATTTATAAATATGAAGACGGTAATAGGCCCATGAAGCTTCTGTGTTTTTTTTGTTATTAGTGAAGTATAAATTGGTATCAAACTACACTTAAGTGGTATAATTTACATGTGATGTGGTATTGTATGGAGATTGAGACGGTAATAGGCCCATGACGCTTCTACAATGTTCTTATTTTTTTGTTACGAATGGAGTATAAATTGTTATCAGAATATTATTACGTGGTATGATTTACATGTGATGTGGTATGAAAATAGAACTAGTTAAAAACGCAAAAAACAGAAGCAGAACCATCAATCAAAACACCAAAAGTGTTAAACACAGTCAAAACACAAGCAGAGCCATCATTCGACGCCGTTCTTCTTCCCAGCAACTTTCTTCTCCTTCTTCCGGCCACTTTCTTGGCAATCGACGGAATTCTTCTTCGGAACCATCGCAAGATTCGTCGATCAAGTGTCGAAATCGGTCGGGTTTCGTCGATTAGGGGTTCAGATTGGTAGAAAATTCTTCGGGTTTTCTCGATTAAGGCTGGAAATCTAATTATAGGGTTGTACTGAAAATCAATTTTTAGTCTCAGCGTCATATTACAGATTATTTTTTTAATACCACTTCAATCAGAATAAATACCACTAAAATAGATTTCTATACCACTTAATAACACGTGTAGATTTAGGTCTAAAAAGGTTGGTGTAATTTCCGGAAAAGTAAGGGTAAAAGAGGCTTTTCAATCTCAATGGGTCCTTATCCCTAACGTAAATATCATTTGGGTCTTTCTCCCTATTTAAATATAAAGAGGGCCTGAAACCTATTCAAACCTGTTAAAGGGGCCTGATATATAATTAGCCCTAGTTATTAATAACCTTTAATTATGACAATTGGGTGTTCGTTAAATAGTTTTTCAAAGCTGAATATAAATTAAATTTCAATTCAATGATGTGTATATTTTATTTCCTCGTGAATCGTTCTTAAGGGGAATCATAAATAAAATGGTGACGTGACATAAAGACTCACTATATGTATGGGCTCCATCTCCAACTGCTATAATTGTCCATGTTACTATTCTGTGGTTAAGATCAATTTGCCAATCATATTCGTGATCTAAACACTTAAATCCCAAAAAAGTAAAAAATTTGTCGAAATACTTGGCGCCGTTGACTTTATTTCTTTTCTCAATTTATTATAACTATATCATCAAGTAAGAAATTTAAGCGAAACCACGTTGATGGACTAAAAAATCCAAGGGAAACTTCTTATTCCGCTGTGACGTACAAGTAAAATGCTGATTTAATCTAGTTCTAATCAAAATGCTGATTTTAATCTAGTTAACATATTTCAATTAATTTTAATAGTAATCAACCACTAATAACCTCACAAGTCATATCATAGGCAACCACCAATAACTACTACAACCAACCAAAGCATAAATAATATCACATTATCATTACACTTTTTTTTTTATTGTAGGTTTTCCTCTTGGGGCTCTTCCTCCTCTTGAAGAAGATTCTCTCTATTATCATGTGCCCAAAAACCTCGAACATCGACAAGCATGCTCGCCACCGTCCCGCCTTGCTTGCAAACCAACAAATCAGCCAATGTTATGTTCAAAGGGTCGGCTGGTTTCACCATATCCCATATTTCATCTCTAACGTCTTCGATGCACAGCTCATAATTCCCTCCTTCGATCCATTTTCGGTGCACATCCCTGTTTCATTAAGGATTACGCAGATTACTTACTTTTTCCCAGTCTTTTCTGCATTATTCCATTCGTTGCTACTATTCGATTGACTATAATTGCTAAAAGCTCAGTTATATATAATCTAGTGAGCTTAATAGGAAAAAAAAGAGGAATTGTAATGTGAATCTGAGAAGAACCTGAAGAGGGTGTGAATATCAGCAGTTGTGAGGAATCCCCTTCCGTTGAGATCCAGGCAACGGAATAGATAGGTTAATCCTTCTGGGGTGTCTTTGTTCTCTAAAGCTAGAACAAATTCCAGGAAACTCTCAAAGTCCATCTCCCGAGAATTTCCGCCGCCACTTTTTCCACGGCGGACGTGCTCGTCAAACACTGTTCATACGTAAGATCAATTTGCACTTGGGACTGTGGAGATAGTAGGTTAAAACAACCTTCGACAGTAGCAGGTTTGGGTATATTAACTTAGACGTGATAGTGGATGAAAAAGTTTAACTGAAGACTTGTTTCACTTAAAAGAGAGTTAACAGCATATGTGAAAAAAAACTGAGAGAAGAGAAAAGACACCCTAATTTTTAGATTCGGGTATCATCTGCCTTGAAGTGAAGTCAGCATCATGGAATCGGAGAAACACGAAGATATAGTTGGCCTACTCATGTGAAATTGTGGATGACAAGGAATATAACAAATAAATCAGAAAAGCATTGGCGCTCAGATTAGAACTGAAAGGATGCTGCGTTAAAATATTGCATAGCGCAAAACCTTCAAATTATTGGTTACTTAACACTATGGACAACTCAGAGAAGAAAGATTATTAAACCAACTAATTAATGTGAGGGAGTGGGAGAGAGAGAGATACCTCTCTCAATGAAAATATCTGTTAAAGTGCCATCAGCATATTCTCGAAGCTCCTGTTTGCTGAGAGTTCCGTTCATGTCTTTATCAAGAGCGAGGAACATATCTGCATACACAACCAGCATCATATGGGTTTTTAGCATAATTATGTAAAGATGCACAATAGATGACTAGTCACATGTATCTTATGGGAAAAGCTCGAGACCAAAATAAGCACAATAGATCCAGGATGTCATGTGCACACATTTCATTTTATTAACTTAATATCATGTTGTTGAAGTTAAAAAAATAACATCACGCTGAAAGCCTCATCAAAATGAATGGATCGAACTGCTAACCACATATGCGTTGGGCAGAGGTCAATGAAAACCAGTTTTCAGCTTGGTCAGAATCAGTAACTTCCTCCTCACTTTCCTGTGCAGATCGAAAGAGATAAAAATAGTCAAAGGGAGTCAACTTAGAAGTGCAATTACATTTCTAAATGGAATTCCCCTTAAACAAAAAAGAAAGAGGAAAAAATGGTAACTTTGTAAAATGATTTTATATAGTAGAAGGAATTTCTGATATTTGACATCTCATTGTGGCTCTGAATGATAAATATAGAATTAAATGGTCTAAGAAAATTAATAACTATGTTTGGAATTATAAAATTTTTTAAACACGCAGTAGCACTGTAAATCACCTGGTGCAATTCCATCAGCTCCTGGAGACAGTTGCTGAGCAAGATTTTCTTTATGCAAGCTTTCCCTGTCAATTATAACACTTGCTTATTTTACTAGCTGATAAAACTCATAAGACTTGATAAACAACAAAGTGGCAACTAATTAGATGTTCATTAGATCTAACCAACCTCGTTTATTTGGGTCACAAAAGAAGAAGAATTTGTGTGCGGCTATGCGGCAGTACATCTGCATAAAAGCTGCCGGCATATCCCTTAGTTGTGCCAAGTTAGGAATAAGACCTCGAATATAGGATTCCATTTCCTGTAAAACACGAAGAAATACGTAAATTGAATATTAGTGCTAATATATTAATGCAACTTATTGCCAAACTATCACCCTTCTAGAAGTAAAAATGTCAAGGAAAAGAAGCTACATGGGGTAGAAGGAAGCCATCAGAATCCTCATCCAGCTCACTCATATCAATCCTGGCTTGAGTGAGAGACACCTGGATATTGAATGATAGTCCCAATAAAGAATATCAGGCTAAAAGAATAATCTTGAATTTAAAGAAGGTACATGCTAATTTGTTGTCAAAGCACTAGGTATGAGACCACATTTATGCCAAGATATGCGATGCCTTCCAAGTGTAATGTAAATTCTGTAGGATCAGTTCATGGAAAACGACGACCATCTAGCTAGATCAACTTATTCCAAAATGCAAATTCTTTTCTTCAGAATCTTTCACTCTTTTCATCAATAATTTCATCATTTATATTTCTACAGCCTAAGGGCTGGAAGTTGACATGCTTATTATAAACACGCTACTACACATCTGCATCTTTATCCCAAAAAAATTTCAATTATTCCCACTACTCATCGTAATAAGTTTCTTTACCAAATAATAATCATAATAATGTAGAATAAAATAAAATTGAGAAGCAGTAGAAAATATCACAGCTACGTAATCTATGTAAAAAAGTAAACTATAGAACTAAAGGCCATGATGCGACTCGAATATGTTACCAATGACATTTTGGTTATAGTTCGACAGGTTTGGAAAGAACTACATACCGTGCGCATAACATAAAGATAGAACGGCAGGATGGCAATTCTTCCGGATTCATCTTTCTCAAACTTCATGAAGTTTGAGGGACTGAAAAATCGTCCGCATTTGGGGCCTATTTGCTCTGAACATACCGAAGCGATGTGGCAGAAATCTTCATAATTCATCTAGAGAATTACAATCAAGATTTGCATGTGTTACATTTATTTACTCAAACATCTGTCCTTGGTTAACATGTGTGAGAAAAAGAAACAATCAGAACCACTGACCTTTTCTGCCCCAGTTGCATCATCAATTACACAATTTTCCCTAAGGCAAAGCCACATTGCATCCAAATCATCAGCATTGAGAAGGAGATCAGATTGTTTCTAGCAGAAAATTAATCATCATTAACCACCGGTCTGAACACAAAAAAGATACTAATATATGACGGGAAGTACTGATTCCACTATATCCAACACAGTGAGCTAAGACCATCTTACTAAAATACGAAATTACTGATTCCACTATATCCAACACAGTGAAAGGTCATGGAAACACACCATTTCTCACCACGACAGAGTCAAACAACAGAAATACCTTAAGAAACCGATACTTTGCAAGCCTCTGAACCCTCTGACTGATGGACCCTTCTTCAGGTTTCTGAAAATTCAAGCCAAAAGACATACACAAACTGAATATATGATCAAAACGGTTAAAACCAAACAATGCAGATGAAAGGCATACCTTCTTGTAAAATGCCGGGATGGTGCCTGCTTCAGCACTTTTCTGCTGCTTCTCTTTAAATATGTCCAGAAGAATTCTCTTGGTTTCTAGCTCTGAATACACAGATAGGTCTTGGTCACACTTTGTTAAGAAAACCTAACTTGTGCCGTACTGTACACAAAGGTGTAAGCCTAAGATAAGATTCAAACAAATTTCATTCCCCAAAAGATCTTCTAGAGTTAAGTCGAATGTCACGGTGAACGAAACACAAGCGCATTTTTCTTGTTCACAAAACTCGAAAAATTTCAGTTTAATTGAGTACATATCTATGCGATGCTAAGAATTTTTTAACTCATGTTGGAGTAGATCTGAGCCACTTTCTCCTATAGCAGATAAACAATACGCTCAATTTCAGCTCAACGCTTCACGCTCATTACGAACTCAAATTCAAATAAAAATTCTGATTCACGACATTCATTAGAAACTCTGATGACAAAGACTCGAACATACCCATCAGTGCTTCGGATCCGAGACCGGAACCCGATCCAATGAACCGACGTAGATTGCGCACCCAAAGCATTGACGACGCAGAAGGAATTTTCCTCTGCGTCGAGGCGTCGCCATCACTCGAGCCACTGTACATTTCTCCACTGCTATTGCAAATTTCAAGTAAACCCAAAGTATGCTTCGCCTTCCGCTCGTCGTCGAGACTTGTACAGCTTTGTAGGATTATACTACAACGCTAGCGTCATCCTGTTGGTTTGGTTTTGTAATTATAAACTAGTTTTGGGATTTGTCTGCAATTAGATTGAATGTTGGGATTTTAAGTACAATTATACAAAAAATAAGGACCTGATCGCAATTAACAGAAATTGTATTCTCTCTTCTCGTCAATAGATGCAGTCTTGCAGATCGCTCAGCCCTCGTTCAAATACGGATACGGAACAGCCAAAATCGACAAATCTTCAATTGCGACGAGAGATCGAAACTCATCATCCCGCGATTTCAATCAAAGATGACGGCATTTATGACGGTCTTAGAGGCCGATCTACGTGCCCTCTCCGCCGAGGCACGACGCCGTTACCCTGCCGTTAAAGACGCTGCTGAACACGCCATTTTAAAGGTAAATTAAGTTCTTACTCTTTGTTCGTCTTTCTCATTAGTGTCCATTTATATATTTTGATTTTTATAATGGATAAATGCTAGTCAAGATTTATTTAGTTACTAGAGTCATGCCGGGAGCGTGTTTATTGAATCCGGGTTTAGGGTTTGCGATCACAGGTCTAATTTTTAAATTTTAGTCCGATGCGGGCTATCTAACTTGTGTAAGTGTCTGCAGTTGAGATCGCTTTCGAGTCCGGACGAAATCGTGCATAATGAGGAAATTTTGAGGATATTTTTGATGGCCTGTGAGGTTAGGAATGTGAAGCTTAGTGTGATTGGTTTGTCATGCCTGCAAAAACTGATTGCGCACAATGCATTGCCACCCTCTACGTTAAAGGACATACTTTCCACTCTCAAGGAAGTAAGTTGATTATGAATTCAGTTTTATATGCGGTTTAGCTTCATTTGTCAGTGAAAGATGTTTCTTTGCTTTTATACCTGTGGAGTTTACTTATTTTGACTGTGTCTTCATGTTGGATCGAAATGTACTTGCCGAAGTATTAGGCACTGTTCTTTTGGGGTATAGTGCACATGACTGGTTTTTTTTTCATTCATTTAATTGGATACTAGAATTTATTTTGATAATTTGGAGAAATAGTTCTTTTGAACGTCAGAGACCGAGAATGCACAGTTATGCAATATGCAATAAATTGTAGTCTTATGTTGCATTGAACCTTGTGATTGACCCTTTAGGTGGTTATTCAAAGTGGAGCTGTTAAAACTCAGAAGAAGGTAGTCAATCATTTTCTGTTATCAAACCTAATATGATTATGACCTAAGCTATAGCGTACCAGAAACTGAGATAAACATGCAGCTCTCTGAAAATCTGTCATTATGCATGTCGCAAGAGTCTCCTATAGGTATGGTATCAGTTGTAGTTCCGTTAAGGTATTTTTCATAGTTATTTCTAAGGACGCTGCGAGCTTTTATTTCTTAGTAGATTTACATGCCAAATTATTCTTGTTTCTTAAGTTGCATGCCCTTTTGGACTAGATAAATTAGTGAAAGATGATACTAGCTGTTGATAGGTTGACAAAATATGATACATGGTTGTTCTTTTCCATCTCAACTATGACTCGTTAGACTACACACAAGTTTGTGAAAAATAATAGTAGCTGTTACTGGTTGAGAGTATGTACATGGTTTTTCTTTTCCATTGTAATGGTCAACTGTTGTCTTTGTACAAAAGTTAGTATTGAGTTTATCTCTCCGTTTATTGTGAGATGATCTCGTGTTATCACGGAAAATTGATGTATTTTGAACATCAGATTTGTATTTATTTCTATCTTTTGTTCTCTTGTTTTCCCCCATACATTCCTTGGCCTTTATGGTTGGAATGTGACATATTCGAATAATTGCGTTGCTTGATTTTATTTTCTGTTGCCAGCATGGTGAGATGGCAGATGAAGGCATTCAACTAAAAACATTGCAAACAATACTTGTCATATATCAGTCTCGTCTACAGCCTGATAATGAGGTGTGCAAAATTTTATCGCTCTAGATATATAATTAGATTACAAATTCAGGTTACTTGCCATATAACTTTGGAGTGGACATTCCATTATGGATTATCCAGACGGTTGTATTTACTGACTGTCATGTTTTGTCGATGTAATGATGAGATACCTCTTCATTTTTTATTTTTCACTAGGACGATGTGGTTTCTCAACACGTTAGATGATGTTTTGCAATTATTTTATGTGACAACAAAACAAGGACTGCCAATGTCCCTCTAATCTTTCGCTGATTATTATCATTGTGAAAACCTTGGTAGAACATTTTATTTTCAAAAAAATTTCCAGGACTAGTTATGCTCATTTTTTCACAATTTAATATGAGATCGATATAGACGTCAACGCTATATTTGTTGTACATATGATTATTTTGAAACATTTGGAAACTTGGCAGCGATTTAGTGCATCATTTTCCATGGCCTATGTCTTAAGTTCAACAGACAGAGAACAATCTTCACAGTCGTCCTATTCATATTCTTTGTAAACTTGAAGTAATTTCTGCTCATTTGCAGGATAGTATGTCTTTATCTCTTGGTATATGTCTCCGGCTCCTTGAAAACACTAGGTCATCTGACAGTGTGAGAAAGTACGCCTCTGTTCTGATACATTTGTTATCATTATCCTTACGTAGTTGTGTTGTTTTATAAACATTTTGAAGCGATTTTTGTCTATTATTTTCGTCCAGCACAGCGGCAGCAACTTTCAGGCAAGCTGTAGCACTGATTTTTGATCGTGTAATTTCTGCTGAATCGTTGCCTGCTGGCAGATTTGGTTCTGTCGGAGCCCTTTCTCGATCAAATTCAGTAACCAGCGATGTAAATTACAACATAAAGCGCCTGGAGTATGTTAATTCGATATTTTTTTTTTCTTGAAGAACTTAATTTATCATGTTAGGTTTTGTTTATATTTCGACTTAGTTCCATAAGTTACAATTTACTGGAGTAACCCGTGTTATCCTTTGAACTTTTAATTTTTTGAATTTATCTAATAATTCATGATCAGGTCACTGGAGTTAAAAGTTGATTCTGATGGACTGTCTTTAAGGAGGAGCACACTGACAGAATCTGGAAAGCTTGGGTTGTGTTTGCTTGAGGATTTGACAACTCTTGCCGCAGGTGGATCTGTATGTGCCAGATATATAATAACATATAACTGTTTCATAGAATCTAGTATTGGATATGATTTTAGTTTACCGGTATCTGTGAAAGGTCTTGTGTAGTTTATAAATTAAGTGGTAATTGCTTTTGCATTCAACCTGTGCAGGCTGTTTGGTTTGCTGGAACTATTCAGCGTTCATTTGCACTCGACCTGCTTGAGTAAGAAACACGCATTTTCTTGTTCTCCATTGAGCTTCTTAATGAGAAAATATCTAAATAATAAATACAAAAAATAACGATGCTTAGCCTTGGTTTCCATAATTTTCAAGGATTTAGCTCCTCTTCGTTGTAATAAAAGCACGCGTCATTTGAGGGAATAACTGGTTGATTCAGTTCGAAGTTTGGATTTCATACTAATAGTTCAAAACTGGACTGATATATTTTTCCCCAAACCTTCTCAATCTCTTGTATCTATTTAGCTAACTGTCTTTGTCCCCTATAACGTGGACTTAATTTGCCCAATGTATAAGAAGTTTATGACGAGGTAATCAGTGTAATCCTTTCACGTCTAATGATACCTCCTGTAATTTGCTTTGCTCATTATCGTTAATATGATAAATTACTAATGTTATGTCCTTCAAAACACAGGGTCCTGTAATACCGGAAAAACAAATGCTCCTTTCGTTAACCATATATGATTATTCGAAGCATTAGTTAATTTGTTACAGGTTGCTCTGTCCGTTTCTACAGAATAAAGCATTCAGCTGTTTGTTTTAACTGTGTCATTCATTTTAGATGGCAGCTATTCGCCATTCGGGATTGACCAGTATTTTTAACACATTGTAATGCTAGAAATGGCCTTGGTCTAGACTTGTTAAGTATCGCCGTCATATGATGCTTTATTGCTAGGTCCAGCAGTGTTTCCTTCTTTGATTTCTTCTCGTGATAGAATGTGCAGTTCTTAAAGGTGCATCGTAATGGGTCAATTTTCAGGTTCTTATTATCTAATTACGTGGTGATCTTCAAGACCTTGATTCCTTTTGAACAGGTACTTTCCAAGAATATCTTGCGTTGGGAGTTGTAGTATTTGTATATTAGAATTCCTTGTCTGACAGAATTGAAACAACAGATTTTGCGCGATCAGATATGCTCACTTCTTATGACTTCACTTCGTACAAACTCCGAGGTGACTTTTATACAGTTTTAAGATTAAATGGCTAACGAGTTGGAAGGGTTTGTTACAACCATGCCTTGCCCTTTTTCTGCCTAGACTGAAACCGAGGTTGGAGAACCTCATTTTCGCCGTCAAGTTATGCGTTGTGTTGCCCATATTATCAGACTTTACAGTTCATCACTGATTACTGAGTCTGAGGTATTATCGAATTTTTGAAATTTAGGTTTTTTGTCATCTATATTTTGGGGATTTACGTAGCTTAATGTTTGACACTTTATAGGTCCTTTTAGATTCTAGGTTTATGCATTTCCTACTGCAGAAACCAATGCTGAGTGCGCTGAATAGGAAGTTTAATGATAATGCTATCTGATACCTTAACATTCTATTCTTCAACATACTTTTTGTTTCCGATATTTGTTATTAAATATAGCTTATAGCCAAAATGAAAGATGCCAGAATACTCAGCAAATTTACTTATGACTCTGCATGTTTTCTGCAAAAAGGTTTTCCTCAGCATGCTATTGCGAGTTACGACTCTTGAGCTACCTCTTTGGCATACTATTCTTGTCCTTGAGATCTTGAGGGTAATGTTCCCAACTCACTTTTGAAGTTTATGTGGCTGTTTGCATGAATAAATCTCTGAATTATAGTTTCGATCTGATTCTTTATATCTATTCAAATGACAGAGCTTTTGTGTTGAAGCACGCACCTTGCGCGTTCTTTTCCAGAACTTTGACCTGTAAGGCTAAAACGTTAATTGTTTTGCCTTCTTGTTTTTGGTTTTCTTTTTACTTGATTGTTGTCGAGTAAGATGATGCCCCATACTTGCACTTCGCTAATTCATATGACTAAGTTGCCTTCATTAGTCACATTGATATTTATGTGTGCATTACCATGTTATTTATTGCATTTTCAATGATAAGTGATTTGCCTGCTCTTCTCAATCTAAGATATCCATTTAGATGATATATTAGACTCTTTTGTGTCTATTTCTATTATAAGCCACCTTTTTGCAGACATCCGAACAACTCAAATGTGGTCGAAAACATGGTGAAAGCGCTTGCACGGGTGGTGTCTAGTGTTCAGGTTAAAGTTTTACTGCTTTCACTAGTATATCAGTTTAAGCGATCTAAGGAACATTTAAGGACAATTTCCTTTGTCTTGAGTTCCTTGTAACAGTTCTTGCCAATAGTGATTACTGGTATGGTTAACAGTAAGGATAGTTCGTTGCCTAACTACAACCCATCCCTTTCTCTTACACTAGTTATTCTTGGTTGTTTAGTACCTAGAGACTGGCGAGGAAAGCCTTGCTGCTGTAGCTGGAATGTTCAACAGTAAGGCCAAAGGTAAAAGCTGTTTTGTATCGTTGAAAGAGTAGATGCAGAGAATGAGGCTGCATGTTCTTGAGTACATTGTGTGATTTTTGCTGTCCTATATTTTCTTTTTTCTTTTTGCTGTTTACGTTGATTCCTGGTTACGTGTTGAAAATCATGTGATGTTTTGAGAACCAGACTGATATGCTGATATTGGGACCTGTGTATAATTGTTATTATGCAACATTGTTCTGCTACACACTGTGCCAATAGGTTCATATTTTCTGTGGCTCTCTGATGCTCAGGGTCATGAGTAAAATGAGTTATTGGAGTATTTGCCTTTTTACATTTGTATTGAATCTGATTATACTATAACTGCAATTATCTAAAAGAAAACTTCTGTTATGTTACTTAACCTCTTGGTGGATTTTCGCCAGGGTCTCTCCTCTTCTACGGTTATTTGGGATGACATTTGGTTATAAACATGGTGGCAGGTATTGAATGGAGCTTAGATAGTGATGCGTCAAATACTGCTATCTTGGTTGCCAGCGAGGCACATGCTATAACTTTGGCAATTGAGGGTCTGTTGGGGGTTGTTTTTACGGTTGCCACGTTGACTGATGAGGCTGTGGATGATGGCGAGGTTAGAGCTGAAGCAGTATTTGATTCAGTTATATCAAATTCCTTACATAGGACATTGATGTATATCTTGCTTTTTCTCTTCGATTAATCAGCTAGAGTCTCCTAGATCTGATACTGAACCACCTGTCAAACCTGCTGGGATTACTGCGAAACTTTGTATGCAGATGGTTGACTCAGTTTGGTTAACAATACTCGATGCTTTGTCCCTGATCCTGATGAAGTATGTTTCGAAACACTCGTCTTTTAGTATATAAAGTTAATACCAATTGACTTGATCATACTGTTGCAGGTCACAAGGCGAGGCAATTATATTGGAGATATTGAAAGGATATCAAGCATTTACTCAGGTAGTTTTTTGTACGCTCCTACGTATGGTTGACGTCTTATATTTTTCTATTCTTCATCTCTTGTTTGTGCTGTGGGAAACGAATTATTTCCCTAAAATTTCAAGTTTCCTCCCCTTTATCTTAATGTCTCCTACTGATTGTGATAGGTCTTAATTCAAAACTGCACGTGCAGCATGATCTAATGTTTTAATTTGTTACAGGCATGTGGAGTTCTTCGTGTTGTTGAGCCTTTAAATTCATTTCTTGCATCTCTCTGCAAGTTCACGATCTATGTCCCCGGTGAAACTGATAAGCGAGGGTATGTCCTTTAAGATATTTCGATTTATGTTTATGCTGGTCTTTGGTTCTACTCGCAGATATTGCGGAGCATATGCTATATTGTATTGTTGGTTCATGTTCCATACTTTGGTGAGTGAGGAGTCTAGTGGGAGTTTGGGAATTATCTCGTCGTCTTTTTCATTCTCAAACTACGTCAACTTTTTTTGCGTTGTGTTCTACATCAATTTATGGGTCAGAGGTTCGTCAATCTTTTAAAATTGAAAATGTGCGTGATTCTTTAAATACGCGACTTGGTAGTATCTAAACTGAAATTATTGATTTATGTCTGTTCTTCAACTTTTCATCACTTGAATTTACTGTTTTGATGTAACTTAGGCATGGCATTTATCAGATGACAACCATTTCTGTGATGCGATGAAATGGATACGTGATATACATAAAATCTAGTAGTACACTTTTCTCTGTGCTATACTTTGATATTTCCACGTATGTCATACAGTTGAAAATTTTCTTTATGATGGTTGTAGAGTTATCCTGTCGCCTGGTTCAAAACGGACCGAACCCTTACTTGACCAGAGAGAGAGCTTTGTTCTTACCCCGAAAAATGTGCAGGTTTCATTTGACCTTTGTATTCCCCTTCTTTTTATGCTTATGTGGCCTGACATATAATTGCTGTTAAAATTTCAACTGTCAAATTCTTGTTGTAACCGCTTTGGGATTTTGTCCCTAAAACTTCCACTTATAGGCTTTGAGGACGCTCTTCAACATAACCAACAGATTGCAGAACTTTTTGGGTCCTTCGTGGGTTTTGGTATGTCAAGGCTTGCTAAACTTTTCGACATTGGGTTTGTTAACTTGTCACAATATTTCTTCAATTTTCTTAAGGTTATGGAAACTCTAGCTGCTCTTGATCGTGCAATTCATTCTCCGCATGCAACTACACAGGTAAATTTGAATTCTAGTTCAAGTGCAACCTACATGCAACTTATGATGTCTCATGCTCATTGTATCCTAACCAACTTGAAGCATTTCTAACCTACTCATGAGCTATTGATGAACAAGTATTACCTTGCAATTTCTTTTGACCGACATTCCCACACTTCTTAGGTGGCATTAGTTATCAATATTCACTTTTGATATCGTCTGATTCTGATCTTCTGAATAGATATGCTTGTTTCTACTGAAGCTTTGCCAAATAAAACTCTACTTCCTAGCTATTTGTTGGAAGATGCGTGTCAGAGATGCATCCTCCTATTCAACATCACTTATTTGATTTCAACGTTTTTCATCTTTGTCTATGTAATGCTTCTATGAAACCATTATTAATCTATAACATATAATTAATTGATGGAATATGGTCTAATTATGTAATTTAGTATCACCAAGTTGCTACAAGTTAAGCTATGTGTTTCTATATAAAGTAAATCATATTTTAACTCCACCTGAGTCACTTGAACTTGTTATGGCCTGAACAATATGAATTGGTGAGTTCTTTTAGCCTGCAATTCATTTTGTGACGTTTATGCTGTATAGGAAGTTTCGGCAACTGTCCCTAAACTGATTAGGGACACATCTGGGCAGTATAGTGATTTTACTATTCTCTCTTCACTCAATTCTCAGGTTAGTAGATTATTTTCTGTCTTTTATCCCGAATTTCATGCGTTAGCATTGTGTTTATCCTGCATCCGTGGATGTTTCGCTGTTTGTCTAGCTTTTTGAGAGCTCGAAGATGATGCATGTTTCCGCTGTTCAATCACTTCTTTCTGCTTTGCGGAACTTGTCATGTCAATGCATGCAAGCAAGTTTGGCTAACACTGCACAGACATCAGAACGCAAGATCGGCACCATTATCTTTTCGGTGGAGAGGATGGTCTCTGTGCATGCCAATAATCTTCACAGTATGTTAGTAAGCCATTTATAAAGAGTTTATGCCGTTTTATCTTGGTTATTTGGGTTAATATATAAATTCTGCCATGCACATCGAAATTGTGGTCCTGGTTCTGTCTTAACTCTTAGTCATCAATATTCTTTGGATATGTTTCTGAGATGTATTGCACCTTTACTTTTATTTCACTAGTTTTTTAAACAACCAATAGCCTGTTGGGGATCCTATTCCTTGATGGATTAGGAGGCATTGGATTGCTGTTTTTTTAGTTGTAAAATGGCTTATTCATTTGAGCTCACTCACCCTAAATACTGTAACGATATCTCAGAATTGGAATTGTATTTGAACTTTCTATGAAAATCCCCATCTGAAACAAACAAAAGAAATTTGTTGTAAGGGGTTGATGCACTTCACTAATAGACAAATCCTGAAACATCAAATGGGTTCCGGGTATTCAGCTATGATTCTTTACTTTTGACAGGAGTGGAACCATTGTGGGATGAAATAGTAGGCCATTTTCTTGAGGTAATGTTCCTGCAGTGTCATTTTAGCCAATACCTGTCTTTCAGCCTCGCCAACATCTGCAAATTGGTTGCACTTTGCAGCTTGCTGACAGTCCCAGTCCCCAACTACAAACCATGGCTCTTGGTGCATTGGATAAATCCATATGTGCGGTTTTAGGTTCTGATCAGTTTCAGAATCATAATTCAGCGAAGTCACTTGATGCATCTGAAGATGTAAGTAGTTTTCTTAATTTCTTCCCATCTTGTAGTTGGCTTTGTTTGATCTTGTAAAATAACATCATCTGCAGCCTATACTAAAATAACATCATCTGCAGCCTATACGCCATTCCAAGTTGAGATTACTGGAATCTACTGTCATCTCTCCCTTAAATGCACTTTATTCGTCATCCCAACATTTTGATGTTCGCGTTGGATCGCTCAAAATTCTTCTGCATGTTCTTGAGGTAATTCATAGTTTTATTCCCCTTTTCTTGTTTGCCGCTGGTGCATTTTTGGTCTCCGATTCTAATTCATAATTTCGTTGTGTGACTTTTCAGAGGCATGCAGATAAATTGCATTACAGTTGGTCTAGTATTCTAGAACTTCTAAGGTTCTTCAACATTTTATGAAATATCATTAAATCTAGTAAAACCTAAAACAAAAATTGTCTAACACGTTATCAGGTCTGTAGCTGTTACCCCGGAAAAGGATCTCGTCACACTAGGGTTCCAGGTAAGAAAGCCTTTAGAATAATAGAACATTGCTAAATTTTTAATTGTTATGTTAATTCACCTTTGCATATGGCATTGCAAACATTTTTTCACTGTAATTTGTCTTTGTTGTCTAGAGCCTTCGTGTTATCATGAATGACGGGCTGCCCACTATACCTGCTCACTGCCTCGTTGAGTAAGCTCTTCCTTTTCTCTTTCCTTGAAGTTTTAATTACTCTTTGTTGTTAGTGTAATTTCAAGTCCTTTAGTTACTCTTTTTTGGGCGAATTGCGGTCAGTTTAATTTCAAGTCCTTTAGTTACTCTTTTTTGGGCGAATCACACGAATCACACGCTCTAGGCGCTACAGCGGCAAAAAAACAAAGGGTCATGCACTCTGTAGCTCTCAACCCTCCAAGCATGCTCTAGTGCATGGTTTCTTAACAGTAATTTATTCAGTAATCTATTGATTGTATTCATGATTAATTAAATGGATAATCAGGAAGTTCTAGAACAATAAGACAGTGTTTCTGCATAACATAAACAAGATCATATCAGACCATCCAAAAAAAACCTTGATGGTGATTTGTTCACAAATATCAATTCTTAACTTGCTTATGGACTTTGCATGAGTTAATTGGGTACAATTTGTAGATGCATTGATGTTACTGGAGCATATGGTGCTCAGAAGACTGAGTTGAACATAAGTCTGACAGCAGTTGGTCTGTTATGGACTGCTACTGACTTTATTGTGAAAGGGCTAGTGCTGACTGGAGAAGAATTTAAAACAGGTTCCCTCTGTCACAATAACACCTTACATGATATTCAGCATAGGATATTAGGGAACATGCTTGTTCTTTTGGTTGCAGATCAGATAGAGGATGGTGACAATGATAATCATGTCCGTCATGATGAAGTCACTGGTATCACGCATACTGCTGATCGTGAAAAGATGCTCTTTTCTATTTTCTCCATGCTGAACAAGCTGGGAGCTGATGAGAGACCGGAGGTAATTGAAATGCTTGGTACAAGCCAAAGTTGGCCTCATCCTGAACTGTGGACAGACTACGAGGATAAATGGTTCAAAACACCAATGAAAAAAATTATTTTCATTTTAAGAAATTGGTATTTTCGTAAATTAACTAATTTTTTCCGGATAATATATTTTAGGATCAAATCTACCTCTGCATTACATTTGCTCATTTTTGTTTTCATTGGTTGCTTGCCCATTTGTATATGATTCATCTTCACAACTTTATGATGTAGTGAGTAGCTCTAAAGCTTGCACTTTTTTTAAAGCGATAGTTTTCATTTCATAAGCAATTACATAGGCTAAATAGCCCAACGTCTCCGGTAACATCATGTTCTGGTAGAGAACCACATATGATATTTGTAAGCTGCTTGGTGCTTGCATTGCCAGCTGATATTTGTGTGCTGCTAGGTTCTTGTCTATTTCTAGATTACGAGACTAAAAGACGGTTTTTTCTAGTAATTTAGTCATCGTTTCTTCAAGCAACTATTAGTCTGCTTAAATTTTTAGGTAAGGTCTATATCTATCCGTTGCTATTTTCTTGAGTTATTCCTTATTTGTTTATGATACTTTGTGTTCACAACTTAGCTTTGTCACTAGCATTATAAGCCGATATTCACGTCATCTTTATTGATTATTTTGACCTTATCCTGCTAAAAGAGAATCTACAACTGCTTCTTGGACTGCTGGATGCCTATTTACCTGATTCTGTCTTACATTTGGTTTCTTTAGGTTAGAAATTCTGCTATAAGAATGCTTTTCCAAACCCTTGGAAGTCAAGGCCAGAAGCTTACGAAAACGATGTGGCAACATTGCCTGTGGAATTATATCTTCCCTACACTGGATCGATCGAAGCTGATACTAAGAGGGGATGCGTCCCACTTGGTAAGCTGAAAGCTCACGTAAAATCCATTTTCCTGCTCTAATTTGTTGGTTAATAAACTCTCCTTTTAGGCGGCAACCTCGTCGAAGGATGAATGGCAAGGCAAAGAACTTGGAACACGCAAAGGAAAAGCAGTTCATATGCTTATACATCACAGGTGTAATGGATTGATTCTTGCTTTATACTGTATGGTTTATATTTATTTTCTCTGCCACATAATAAAACTTAAGAGCATAATTAATAAACTGCCAGTCGAAATACGGCTCAGAAACAGTGGGATGAGACACTTGTGCTTGTTTTGGGTGGGGTTGCTCGAATATTACGATCCTTTTTTCCAGTTCTGAGGAGTTTAGAGAATTTCCATTCTGGTTGGTTCTGTTAAATTCTGCTCTCAAACTTTTCTCACGTTGCGTAATATAAAATTCATTAATTAAGTTGATGTTCCTATTAGTAGGATGGGAGTCTTTACTTGTCTTTCTTAAGGATAGTATTTTGAATGGAAGCAAAGAAGTTGCTATTGCAGCAGTCAATTGCTTCCAAACCACTGTAGTTTCTCATTCTCAGAAGGTATATTTTTTTAATTTTGTTCACTATGACTCCCATTTTATTCGGTTCTGTCGTGTGTAATGTTTCCTGTCATGATTCCTTTTGTTTGGTGTATTCGTGCATTTGACACTGCTGATTCTTAATTATCAGGGAAATCTTCCAATAACATACATGAAGTCGATACTTAATATTTATGAGGTTGCTCTTCAATCAGCACACGTCACAAGCAAGGTGAAGCAGGAGATTTTGCACGGACTGGGTAGAGAAATATTATTTCCTCTTTGCTCATATGGACCTCTTATACTGAAGTTTCTGATACTCATCACCATTTTCTATTAAATAATGGCTTTGAAGTAGTTGGAACTATAGCTGTGAGTCTCTAATAATCGTCATCTCTCTGCAGGAGATATCTATATTCAAGCTAAAGCGATGTTTGACAATGATATGTATGAACACTTGATATTAGTTGTAGTGTCACTGATTGATGAAGCCAAGATCTCTAATAGTAATTTCGAAGCAGAATACGTAAGTATATTCCATCTGTGAAGTTGTTTCCCATCTATATCCTCTTCTACTTTTATACAGATCTTTGATACTTGTTGTCTACCTAATTAGCACTGAACTTTTTTTGGAAAGAAAATTTACACATCAAATAAATAATTAGTATCACAATTTTTGCCCCTCATTCTACAGGGTCATATAGCACCTATGCAGCGTAGTATACTTGAAATCTTAAAGCAACTACGCCCAGCGGCTCATCTTAGCTCTATGTGGGTTTTCCTCCTCAAGACATTATTACACCATCTTCCATCTGCTGATTCCTTCTTAAACGACAATGCAATTAGCCCCAAATCAAATGGAGACAGTTACCATTTGCCTGGTATGAAGTGTATCCTTCTTTTGTTTCCATTTCAAGTAAAAATCTTATTTTATGTTTGACACAGGTGATGTAAGTAATAGGATATCCGCAGTGGAACAAAAGGACAAAAGAGATCGACAGTTTAGTGAAAAGTTATCATCAACTCCTGTGGTGAACAACACTGGAAATTTGTTTACGGAGAAGCTCGTCCCTGTGGTTGTTGATCTATTCTTGGAAACTCCATCTGTGGAAAAGTATAGCATTTTCCCGGATGTAATACAATGTTTGGGAAGGTCAGTAATTTCCTTAATTTGAAAAATATCCAAGTTTCATATCCTCTTATATCTGAATGAATTTATGTCAGGATCATGAATAGCATAACTGGAATTAAACCAGTACTTAAAGTTTCTGTTTAGTATTCGATTTTCTTGGAACGGTCATATCATACTCTTATGTTAGATACTCATATTGATCGTTTCTGGTTACTAAAATAATTATGTGTATATATATGTATACCATGAATGTGTATATTATAGGCTGAAGATGCTTAACAGTCATTCTGATGGCTCTGACCTCTATAGGTGTATGACAACGAGAAGGGATGACCCTGAAGGAAAACTGTGGAGACTAGCTGTTGATGGATTTCACCGCATTCTGCTTGATGATATTAGCAAACTGAACACGTTGCCCGAAAGGGATTCAACCGTTGTCAAATCGTCGAGGGTACACATGTGGAAAGAAGTAGCAGATGTATATGAATTATTTTTAGTTGGTCACTGTGGCCGTGCTCTACCTGTCAGTTCACTTTCATCAGCAGCTCGTCTGGCTGATGAGGCACTTGAAATAACCATCTTAGAAAACTTGGGAGACAGAATCCTCCCAATGGAAACCGATATCCCTATTGATGTAAATTACTCCTCACTGACTTTTATGTTATGTTTCGTGGACATACTTTTTGTGTTGCAATTCTCCCTTAGGTGTGACATTTCTGTTCATGTCGGCTCACATAAAGAACGTTGCATAATTTGTTTTTTTTTTTTATAATAGTTCCTATTAATGAAATACATTTCCAGCTACTAACATGAGATACTGCATTGGCAGATTCTTCAAAGATTGATTTCCACGCTTGACCGATGTGCTTCTCGGACGTCCTGCTTGCCTTTGGAAACAGTTGAACTTATGCCTTCTCACTGCAGCAGATTCTCTTTGACATGCCTGAAGAAGCTATTTTCCTTGAGCTGGTAAATTTATAGTTCCTTTGAAGTTATCAGCCGCTAGGCATTTCGTTCCACCTTACTTTAAGTAAACTGGATATCTCGTTGCAGCTATGACATTAGTGATTGGAATCGTTCAAGATCTGAAGTTAGCAAAAAGTCGATCATTACACTATTGGCAAGATGTGACTTTATATTGAGAAAATTCTTGACTGATGAGTCTGAAGCAGGTTTTTTCTATCAATACAACATATATATGAATGGAACTTTACGCTTATCATGTATGTTTTAACAACTTCACTTGTTTTTCAGGTGAGAGATCATTGCCTCAAGTTAGGGTGGAAGAAGTCATTTTTGTACTTCAACAGCTGTCTCAGATCATCATTCATCTAGAAACAGCATCTTCTCTTCCATCACTTCCACTCTTAAAGGAGGATAATTCAGATAGTAAAATAGAAAGACGTTCTCATTTGCTGGTTCTCTTCCCAACAATCAGTGAACTGGTTATATCTAGGTAAGAGAACGGTATGTGAGTTTGCAGTTCCTACATGCACATGCACTCTCCATTAAAGGAATGTTTATATCTATAATTCCTAATGCCAACCACATTGCGTCAACAAAAACTGTTTCCTATGTTAACATTCCTCCTTTATAAACTTCAGTTACTGTACCATAGAATATGACGCTAAGTTTCCGTTAGGATACTAAACTCAATTCTACATTGGATAGATAAAACAATTGTGACCTGCATAGAAGCTTGCGGGCCTCTTCTTCTATTGCTTATTGCTTTTAGAATGGAACCCACCATAGAGTTATATGTTTGGCTTCTAGACTTGGGCTAAAGGAGATTCTATTCGCAACAGTTTCTCTAAAAGAAGAGTTGTTTGGGTTCTTTTCACACAATCAGCATAATTTTGAGATCTTTTATTTCCTTTATTCAATTGATGACATGTCTTTGGGAAACAGCAGTTGCTGGGAACTTCAACTGTACATTTTGCTTGATCATTTTTTGAGTGCTTTCATTCTTAGTCCTCTTTCCATCTTCAGGGAACCTCAAATTAGAGAGCACGTACGAGCATTATTACGACTCGTTGCTGCAGAACTGGGCCTAAAAAGGCAGCTCGATTCGACGAGTTAATCGAACTTGGTATGATTTTAGAGAAATATGGTGTTTTAAGTTCTACTTGCTCGTACTTGGGGAAGTTTTTTATCCTCTGAATAATCTAAGTTGCCATGTGTATGGTTTTCGTAGATACAATGTATGTGCACGCACTTGTTTGGTTCTAGCATTCGTTTGTTGTTTTGTCTGTATATGAAACTTTTTTCTTTATGCTCTGGTTTGTTATATTTGATGATTATTATTTACTCCCTCCGTCCCAAAAGTTTTTGTACATTTTACTAAATCGGGCGTCTCGCATCTTTTGTACATTCCCTTTTTAGCAAAAAAACTATCACAAACAATCAATATAATAATATTAAATATCATATAAAGATGTGCCAAAACTTACATTTTTTTACATTTTCAACACACTATTATTTAAATATTCAGTTTTTTAATTTCCGTGTTAATACCCAAATGTCCATAAACTTATGGGACGGAGGGAGTATTAAAATACATACACACCTCTTGAGTTATTTGTTTATTGTTCTATTTTTGCTTATACAATACAACTAGGTGTTGCCCCGTGCAATGCACGGGGTTATTTTTTGTCAACTATATACAAGTTTTAGGTATATTTTATAGCAGGTTCTGTCACACACATCATTCTTTTGTATATTATAGAATTAATGCATGATTATCCTTAGCTCTTATAAGAACAATAATTTAAAAAATATATTCTACAGTCTTGCAGTCAATCATTCCATTCGTAATTAAAAGCGGAAAAGTAATACAATTCCTTAATTTAAAAACAGTGAAAAGATTTTAATCAAATACAATCGTATTCATAATAAACGATAATACGGTATGTTGGTAGATGGTGTTGAAAACACTGTGGTATACAAAGTTGGTGAACTCGTTATCTTCTACGTCGTCTTCTTTGATGCTCATAGTATGCTCATAAGAGAAAGGTTAAATCTCTTTTGCTAGATCATGCATATCACTTTCAAAAGCTTTAGTCTCAGACAACATTGGCGATTCTCGAATTGGCACCATGATAATATGTTGCAACATTACATTTCCGATAATCTCTTTTCGAGCAATAGTGAACCATTCTTAGACTCAATGTTTTATGTTATCATTCATGAGATAAGACACCAGTGCCATCCATAGGATGTAGACCAAACTCAAAGTCCGATAACAAAATTCTATGGAAATGCAGACGTTTGTTTCAATCTTGTTGTGAAACTTCGTAAGACTGCTTTAGTGTAAGACTCAAACAACTGTACGACTGCTTATTTGTGCGACTGCACTGCACTTGTAGAAGGCTATAACAATTTGTATGACTGCAACTTGTAGGACTACTTCAGTGTAAGACCGCATACTATAAGTCTGCTTAATTGCGCTTTGGCAATTTTGGAAGACTGCAGTAATTTGTAAGAGTGTACGACTTCGAACTTTGTAAGATTGCCGTAACTTGTAAAAGTGTACAACTGCGAACTTCGTATGACTGCAAAGAGTGTACGACTGCGAACTTCGTAAGACTACTTCAGTGTAAGGCTACGTACAAATGTAAGATTGCTAACTTCTGCAACTGCAATTTTGGAAGACTACTGTAATTTGTATGACTATATGAATCCGAAATCATTAAATATGCGTCCACATAAAAAGCAATCTTCCAATAGATAAAGATTTAACCTTGACGAAATCCATCTTTTTAAAGCAGATTTTCTATGTCCCACGTCCCAAATTTCTAAGAAAAACATCAAAGAGGTTAATGAGATAAAAAAGTAATGACTTGTATGAAAAATGGAACTTTACTACCTCTAGTGAAAACTTCCCATTTTTCTGCTAGTTCTTTAAACTTTAGTCCGGCTGAAGAGCTTTGACACGGCTAGCTTGTAAACTCAATGTATGCTTTAGTCCCCGTATGCGTCTGGTTAGCTCGTACGCAAACCAGACGAATCTTGAAATGTGATTTCTCATAATAAAACAAAAGATCAGTCGAATTGAATAAAGCTCACAAAACAAAAGCGGTTGTTGCTCCCAGAAGCTTAGCAGCTGAATGTAATTTGACAGAAAAATACAACTACAACAGCATTACCCAAAATCGCCCATGTTCATAAATATATAGATAAATAAAACAACGACGTCTTCTTCCTATCACTATGCAAGTAATATTTCACACTTGACAAAAAAGCGAATGCATCATTTTCACACAGTCCTCACAGTCATCAAGATGGCAAATACCCAACACCCTTTTCAAATAAAAAAAACTCGAGCAATCTTGTTACCTTATCATGGATCTGAGGTGGGCAACTCCAAAATGCAAGTGAAGGTGAGCAGAATAAACTTGGCATCTTTTCCCAGTAGACAGAATTGAAAACAGTGTCACGTCACTTACCCACACTTTCTCCAACTTACAGTAGGACTTCAATTCATTCCCAATTTTTCGAAAAAAAAATAATTCTTGTCGTATAAAAAACAAAATTTCTTCCGTATATCGTGAAGGATTTCTACCTTGCAGCACCAGTTTCGAGCATTTTGATCTCCTTTGACAAACTTCAAGGCAATTCCTTTAAGACCAGATGTTTCCCAACTCCTCTTCTTTTCTCCATGAAATTGATCCTTTGAACGAACAAAAGAAACGTCCCGAAAGAAGTTCATCTACACAGCTCAGCTTCAACAATTAAATATGCAAAAAATGATGCAAAGAGAAAACTCCATGAAATTACAACATCAGAGTTCCACACAATCAATGCTCCCGAACAGAAAAGACGCAATCTGTAACCACAAAAATATAAATAAATAACGCAACAATTATTTCAATTGTCGGAATAAAATACAATTCAAGTTTTGTCCCTCATTTCTTGACTTTATCTGTACTCGAGAAACAAATAATGATAAATAAATAGAAGAAAATAACGACATAGAAAAACCCATTAAAAACTTCATGCAGAAACAACATACTCTATACTGGAAGAAAAAAGAACTCGCCAAAACTACCGTATGAAATGCAACAAACAGTTCTTAATCAATGCTCTCGAACAGAAAAGACGCAATCTTTTACCACGATAAGATAAATAAATAACGCAACAATTATTACAAATGCCACCAGTTAAGCTTTCTTCCGAATACGGCAATTGTTGGAGCTTACGAAAAAAGATGGTTTGTTGGTGTTTGCATTCAGCTTAGCTTTAATATATTGCACAACATTCGAAAACAAAAAAACTAAGATACTGCAGTGAAGAAGGTAATTGTACTTGTAAAATCTACCAACATTAAGTTGCAAACATAAATTGCTTCTATGGAAACAGATTCTCCTCCTTTATCCAAACCCCAACTTCCAAATGCTCCTACTTCTTCAGCACCTGCACCGACGCCATTAAAGAACCTCGTTTCAATCTCTCCTCGTATCCACATCTCACAAACCCTAATAATACCCCTCGAATTAATCAGATCACATAAAACAGCAGAACTAATGAATATTTATTAATTCAAACAAACCATTAATATTTATAAAATGTCGAGGGTTCACGATGATATTATCGTAAACTCTTGAATAGTTTTTGCTTCTGCTTCTGATAAGGAGCCTGTAGAGATTCATCCTCCACATGAGATACCTTAAATTGATTGATTTCTGCTAAAACAAACAAAGCCTGAAAATAATGAATACAAATCTGTATTATAGACGAAGTAGTCACTCACGTTGGAATCATCTAGGGAAAACTCTGAACCTTCATTTCTACTAATCAAAGCCCTTCCATTCTTAGAACGGTTGAGAGAACTAACCAGCTTATTCCCAACTGAAGTAGTTCTAGATAAACCATTCCTCAATTGTTCCGTCCCATTTGTGCTTGAATGTCTTTTGAAGCTGCCATATTCCAACCCTAATCGAAAGGATATTAAAGCAATAGAGAAAATTTTATTAAAAAAAATCGAAATCTGGTTGGATGTTGAAATCTATTTAGACGAATTTATGAAAGAGGAGCGAACCAAGCATATTCACATAAGTTAAGCAACCAAGAAAAATTCACTAAAATACTTGCGGGGATACTAATGATCCAGACTTTCTTATCCTGCAAAGGAAAAAATATATAACATAATCAACGCATTCTATCAATAGAAATTAGTATTATAAGCAAAACAGAAATAAATCTCGAATAAACCATACTTAAAAACAATCCAAAGAAAACATAAACAACAAAAAAGCAAAAAAGAAACACCCCCACACAACACACATACTAAATCAGAATTTGCGCATCACAGAGAGAGATAGAGGTAAAGAATCTCGCTGAGCAAACATAGTTGGCTATGGTGTTATATACACAATAAAAAGAATGTATACTCTAATTTATTCACAGTCTCCTCTTTGAAAGATACAATAAATGATCGTTCATATTTCTTACCAGCCACTGCAAGTTGATCAATTTTTCAATCTCCACAGGGACTTCTACAGCGAAAGAGCGGAAAATAGCATTAGAGACAGAGAAGCTCTCAGTAACTAAGGCGTTCCTAAAAATGTCTATATTCTGCACACATGGTTCATAGATAAACATACGGTAATGACCTCATCCATTTAGTAAAGATCTCACCATGTCTGAGCATAACAAAAATGGGTAAAAATCAAATCTTTCGGACATTTTGAGACATACCCAATATGTTCCTGTCTGGTCGAGTGTTCTCACTAATCGCTCCAAATCAATTACTTCATCGGGCAAATTATGTGATTACAATAAAGGAAAGGCAATCAAATTCAGAGAGACATGCATATAAATCAGAGGAAAATATCAACACGATTAAATCTGAGGAGCCATCGATGTCAATGCTAGGGGATGAAGATGATGAAGTGTTGATCATATTACTACTACCGTTGTTTCTTAGTCTCTTTTGATGGTCAAATTCCAGAAATTCTTTGTTTCGTTGTCGGTCCTTCCTAGGAGACGTGCAGCGCTTTGAGACCATCTGAATCATGTAATAAGATATATAAAAACACATTAAATTCAGATTAAAGCATGCAAATCCTAATAAATCGTGAGTTTGCTCTTTCTTCCAAGAAACATAAAATGATCCAAAGAAGCTTAATCAATATCACAATTATACACGAACGTATACATGTAATAATATTTACTTGTTTCCAAGAATTGAATGCAAATGAACGATAAGGTCCTCCTTTTGAGGCGAGAAACTATTTCGTTTTCCTAAGGAAAAAAAGAATTAAAAAGCTGACAGTCTAAAGTGTAGAAGCAACCCACCTCGTTCGTCTATAAGAAAGATAAAGCAACCCACTTTCGCCGCGCCCTTCGCTGTGGTTTAGGTTTTTGATGAGGGTCTTGAGCTGCAGCTTGGCGCGTGACGTTCCGAGGTAGGACGACGACGACGACGACGTGGTGGGTAATTGGTGGAAAGATAAAAGGCAACTTGGGGAGATAGCAATGCATCTTTGAGGGGGACGACAGAGGAAGGCGAGAGGTGGAGTTATATGATAAACTTCCATTATTGTGTAAATTATATTTTCCTATCTGAAATGTCTACACCAAATCAACAAATAAAAACGAAAGAATAAGAATCAAATTTAGTAAATTATGAATAAAGCAAAACACATGTGAAGGGATTGGAGCGCGTGCAGAGGAAACACGGAAGAAGTCAAATTACCTTGCTCAGCAAGAAGATCAGCGACCACTTTCCCAATATGTTAACCAAGAAATACAATTTAAAAACTACTCTAAGCACGAAGTAGCCATCCCACAGATCACAACTTGGATTACTAAAATTAGAGAAATATACCTCGTTGAAGTGCTCATACTGGCGGTTGCTAAGACCAAATACAGCAGACTGAAGATTCTTAAAGCGATTTTCCTCTTCATTTTCCTGTCCAAATGAAAGTAGAGTAAATTCAGAATCTCAATCTTTTGAGAGAACCCAAAAAAAACACACTTGCTAATAATATATTTTGACCTCAGTAACCACTTATAGGACCGCCCAGCATTATCGGTTGGCTCACCGCCTTCGTATCTGCAACCCTCAAACAACTCGATATATAACATGAGACTAGTTTAGGATAAATTCTAGTAAATGATATCATAACATGGAAAATGAGCTATGCAATTATGAGAAAGTGAACCATCAGCAAAGAAATAGGCCTACGTGGCAAGAAAGAATGAAGCTAAAGACTCCTTCAACTTCTCCTCGTAATCATCGTCATCCAGAGCGTAGTCATCCACATCGCAATCATCCTATTATCATTATAATTCATAAAAATGAATCACAAATTGATCATACTTAGGCACTCAGTTCATTGAATCAATCTCCAACTATTTGAAGTTTGCTTGTTAAATAAACTTACCAAGTCAACTATTTTGAAGTTTGGTTGTGGATATCTAGCTTTTGTTCCCCCCTTGAGTGCCTAATACAACAGTAAAGATCAACATTTTACCAGGGAAAACCAAAATAAGCAGAATCACACGGCCTAATAACTCAACAACTCCCTAGCGGTAATAAAACCCCCACACACATGAGATAAGAAATCAAGTCTCATATCCAAAGACCTCTCAACTCTCAAGCAATTCAAATCATTACTAATCTCAGCCCAAGCAATCAAAAATTAAGAAGTCAAATGTTTCTCCATTCTTCTTTCGCAAACCCTTCAATGTAAGTGGCTGAGGGGTCATGATTATGCATGTGTCAGAAAATATATGATAACATTGGCTTGATTACCCCTCCAAAAAGAGATAACGCCCTCTTCTCTGAAGACCCTTTGAAAGTAATTGCTCATACTCATGTAAGGTCTTTGAAGCTGACCTCTCTTTATCAACTCGCCCTGATTCTGCAACAGCTTCACTCTCTCTATTGGTACAGCTGCGCTTTTCCCACGTTCACAACGTCCTTCAATGTGGTTTGGATTTTTTATGAGGGTCTTCTTGAGTTGCAGTTTGGCGCTTGACGTTCTGAGGTAGGACGACGATGACGACGTGGTGGATAAAATGGTTGCCTGGAGATACCGCGGTGCCGATATGGTTGGACGCAGAGTAAATGTGTTTGATGAAGGGCATTCGTTTTATGAACCATTCTCCGGTCATGGAAACTGTAGAGCTATTCCAAAAAAAAAAGTTATAGAGCCCATCCATGATGAAGCAAACACTCCGACGATGAAAATGAAGAGAAGTGAAGTGATGAATCCAAGGCATGCACTCGATATGAGAGAGTACATTGTATAACAAAAGAGGAAACGAAAGCAATTAACCATATGCTGTACAAAAGCGCCAAACCGTAATGTTTTGAACGATTTGTCAAATAATGTTTAGAGGACTTACCAAATACATCGCTCCCAAGTCTTTCATATATGGGACTGAAGAAACCATCCGTAAACTGAATAAACCACCATGTTATAAAAAATGTAACAGCAACTGGAAAGAGAACAACACTACATATCAATATCATCAAAGAAAAAAACCCATCACTTTAGCAAACAAATGGAAGTCACACTCGCGGATTCAGAAACCACCACTTTACCATCCCGGCATTGAACTTCTTTCGAATCCAATTCTGAAGAACGGCACAGCAAGCCTGAAATAAGAATGTATATAATAAGATCATCTGTGATCATAACAATATCCAGCACTTTCAAGAGAACAACCTTTTCAATTATTCTAAACTCAGGTCTGAATATTGGAGCAAAAGAGTTTCAATCGCCTGTGAGCACATCAATCTCCTATGTCAATAATCAATGACACCAAATACCTAGCCTCTTAGTTCCATATGAACATAAGCAGAAGAACCACAATACTCAATATGACATTCTCAATTATCATGTTAAGCAAACATCATTTACCATCCTCTACAGCGCCAATCACGCACTATAATCCAAGTTGAATACATCATATCAAGTACAAATAATTCCTCTACTGCAAACCTAGCGACGGAAAAAAACGATAATTGAGAACAATTAGTCACGAAAACATCAATAGATACCTTTTCGAGTAGAGGAATTGTTAGTGGACTGTGGCGATGGCTTCAAGGGATACTTGACGGCTTCGTTTAGGTGATGATGACGCGGTGAGGTCAAAACTCCTCGTTATTATATCCCACAAAGCAATTCGCAGCATCGCCTTCAGTTCTTGAAATTGAACATTTATGCGTAGAGACGACGACTTCCCTCACTGTACACACTGGTACGTCGTCCTCGCCGAAGAGCTCAAACGACACTCTCTGATCATAATTATAGGGTTCGAATTTATGTGGCTCGCCGTCGATTGAAGGGGAAGAAGTAGTCCCTGAATCAGACATCGCCGCCGCCGCCGACTGATGATGGTAATTAGGTTGTCGAAACAGTTCGTACTGAGAGAAGCTGAGCGGAGGGCACGTCCGGCGAAGAATTGGCGGCGGTGGTGGTCTGAATGGGCTCCCGCGGCGAGGTGTAAGAAGCCGTCGACGGCTCAGTGGTGAACGCGGAGGAGAAAATCAGCGGAGAAACAAGCTGGGTTTCGTGGGCGTAAGGGACGATTGTGTAATAAATCTGCAGAGCCTCACGGGAGGATGGCTTGGCGTGGGCAAACTCGGTCGGCGAAGGTGGCGAATCTGAGGAGGGCAGGAAAGAGGCTAGTTTTGCTAGACCGTTCAGCTTTCTTAATTGAATAATTTTTTGTACGACTGTTAAGCTGCTATTAGATGAATACAATGAATCAGATGACTGCATAAAGCCTGTATGACTGCCATGCACATACGAAGAACATGGACATATTAATCTGCACTGCCATATACATTCAATGAAAACAAAAAGAATTCTCACATTTTTCTTGAGGGGATTTGTTGCCACATGTCATCACAATAGAGTTCATATCCAACTTTTATAGTATATAGATTATAAAAGGGTGAATCTACAGAAAAAATAATCATTTATATAAAAACTTTGCAATATTGATGACAGAAAATTTTTTTATACAAGTGTCTGTTGTTTAATTGTGTGTACTATTTTTTCAGTTTTGACATACCCTATTATATACGTATTACGTATCACGTCACGCGTTTATATATACGCAATCAATCTTAATGTATCATTACTCGTTATTCGATAATACAAGAAAGAAATGTTGTTAGAACCGGAAATGTAAAATGTTAATATTATTGAATAAATATTACAAAGACAACAATTTATATCATTGCATTCAGACCTAGGGTAGTATAATATCTTCTCTAAACCCTGAAGCTAAAACCCAGTCAATAAAATATCGTTTTTGGGTGAAAATAACCCTAACGACTCAGCGACGGTGAAAACAGAGTAAACTTCGAAGGCGTTTCATTGAGTTGGTACTCAGTAATGGCTCTCTCAATCAGACGAGCGCTAATTTCACATCGGAACCTCTTTACCGCACTTCGTGCGGTCTCTATCCACACTCGCGGAAAACTTTCCTACCTAAATCTCGAATTTAACAATTCTCGCCGATATGATGTTAGACATAGTTATTGGAGCTCGCCGGATGCGGTTTATCATCAATTGGATGCACGCCGAGGGTTTGCCAAGGGAAGGAAACTACCAATCAGTAAGCTTTCTTTTATTTTTTCCTTGATTCGGAAATTTACGTCTTTCGATTATGCACTGCTTATTTATGATACATTTTGTTAGTATGAGTGTACGGCGTAGATCGTTTTTCTTTGGTAACTTGATGCTGCACATTTTTTGTCAAACTGAGATAAAAGCATCTTATGATCTTGTTCTTGATATTTGCAAGGAAATTCACAATCCGCAACTGGAGTCAGAGGGTATAAGTTTAGAATCATCATGCATTCCTTCGATGTAAATTTGCCAAGGCGATTCGTTTTCGTCCTTGCGGTGTTCATGTGAGATGAATAATGCTGTTATTTTCTTTTCTCATGCAGTGTTTTGTGGATGGTGGTCCAAGTGAATAGTATTTCCTAAATTAGCAGGCAGTGTGTTGTGTATTATTGAGCTGAGCTTTCATCTGATATACATGTCATTCATGTGTGGCTTTCTACTCAATGTGGAATGTCAGTCTGGCTAATTTAATCAACTTCTGTTGTGTCCAAGTGTTTGGAGTTAATTATTTCACACATTACTGGACGTGTTGGATTCTCACATTTGTTATTTTATACGTCCTTGCTCACTATATTTAATCAGACAATTCTGCTTAATGGCAGATATGTTCAAATTAAAGTCTTGCTTTCCGGCATTGTTAAAAGAAAAAAATAGAAGGAACATTTTGTTTGATTTTAATGTTTATTATTTTTAGAGGAAGAAGAAGAAACTGAGGAGGATGAGGAGGACGACGAAGAGGAAGATGATGCTGGTAATGGGGATATGGATTTCGGAAATGATGTAAAGGCCACTGCTCTGTCGCAGATGGAAGCTGCAATGGATGCTCTGTCACGTGAATTGGCAAAATTACGTACCGGACGTGCATCTGCAGGTGCATAGATACATCATGCTATGTAAACAACCATTAAACTGTTTCTTGCAGACCATATGGCAAAGATTGATTGATTTCAAATGGATGTTTCAGGTATGCTCGACCATATAATGGTCGAACATTATGGTGTTAAGACGCCCCTTAACAGGATGGCTGTTGTTTCAGTGTTGGATCCAAAAACTCTTTCCGTTACCCCCTTCGATCCTACAGTATGTGGTGCAACTCTTTGTAGAACTGTCATCCTTTAGTATTCATCTGTATAGTCTTTATATATTGGGTTCTCTTCAGTTTTTAAGACGAGAACACCCAACAATCTGTCGAGTATTGGCTTGAAACTTTATTTTTTCATAATTCCTATAAAGGGTTAATGATGCTTAACTTGTAAATATGTTCTTAGGTTGGTGATTAACTTTATGCAGGCCCTGAAGGAGTTGGAGAAAGCCATCATAACGTCTCCTTTGGGTTTAAACCCTAGGGCAGACAACCAACGGTTAATTGCACCAATACCTCCGTAAGAATTCTTCTTTACTTTCAATATGTATTCCATTGTTAAGTTTGCCGTGTCATGTTTTAGATTGCACCCTATGACTCATTTGAATCAAGATACAGCTTTTTAGAGATGTGAAGTTAAGTTTGCATGTCATTACCATCCCGTTTATTTTTTACTAATTTATGTTTTTTGGTCTTTTGACGTTCAGGTTAACTAAGGAGCACGTCCAAGTAAGTCTATTTATTGGTCTAAGAAATTCAGTATATTATGTAAAAGACAACTTCAGTATCCTTAAACATCTCAACCAGGCTGTGTGCAAGGTAGTTGCAAAATCGTCAGAAGATGTGAAGCAAAGCATAAGGCGATCACGCCAGAAGGTACTCGTTCATCCTCAAGTATTGGTTTTATTACTACTGAAATAGCTGCGTTTCATAAAGAAGACATTATCCATGCAACTACTAGTATTTTTTAACTCGCTAACATTGGTCGTCTTTTTTCAACAAAAGCTTCATCTCTTAATAGGTTAATAATCATCTAGCGTTGTTATGCACAGGCACTGGATTCCATAAAAAAAGCGGCACCAAGAAAGAAGGATAAAGATAAGACAATCATATCAGAAGATGATGCAAAGCGGCTGGAGAAAGAAGTATGTGTCTTTCTTAACTAGTTTTTACAATTGCTTCTCCCTTGGAGAATTGTTTTTAATTACAATTATCCAACTTTCACTTTTCAGATTGATGACTTAACCAAGAAATTCATCAAGGCTGCTGAAGATATGTGCAAAACAAGGAGAAAGAAATCAAAGGAGGCTGAATGTATGTAACGTTTTCTCTCCTTGGGATGATAATAATATCTTTATTCTCTATTTTATTAGAGAAAAGCAAAGGGAATCAATCAATCAGTCCGACAAGAAAAAGTTGTACCATGTACTTGAGAGAGTTGCATAGCATAGAAACCGGTCCCTACTCTCTTCTCCCTAAGTCAGTCAGTCAGGTCAGCCTCTGTATTCACGTGCATCTGCCTTTGCATTGGATTCCCAAAAATAATGCTTCCATAAAATTGTGTTTTAATTTATTTATTTACATCAATAAAAAAATAAATTATTATGATATTGATTGATCGATCAAATGTACTGTCACACCCCACGTGCGAATCCACCTTCCTTTCAATGGCGATTTGTATTATAGTGTGGCTTAAGTTGTGATATGATTCATCTTGCATCTTTATATTCGAATTATATCAACACTGCTACGCTAATGTGAGAATATAATATGTACGAATGACTTTCCATTTCATGGTAATTGATGCCTGTATAGTCTGATATTGGCTTTAAAACATAGAAATTGATTTATATAAAAGAAAAAAAAATGCATTCAATAAAGCTATAGGAGTATAGTTTCAAATTCATCACTTCACCAAGCAAGCACCACCCTAATATTCATGCATAGCTGGCTCTCTGCGAAATTGCCATACAAGACAAAAACCCAATAATTGAGAGAGATTGAGAGGGAGAGGGAGAGAGAGAGAGAGAGAGAGAGAAAGCAATCCCTGCTCATTGTTATAAACCAAATCGAATGCAAGAAATGGAACAACATAGTTGAGTTTAGATATTTATTTATTCTTTTTTTTTTCTCGAAAGAAAAAGGTCTATGAAATAATATGTTTAATGGTGTTGTTAATCCGTTTATAACAAGTTCACAGCAGCATATCTTCGATCATGCATTATCGTCTTTTCCTCCTCCTCATGATCATCATCATCAGCTTCTTCATGTAATGGCAGACCGTTCCTCTTCATGCTGTTTCTATGATTATGACGGCGGCCCTTTTGACAATAATGGCCGATCACACTTCGTTCAAACTAGCAGCAGCAGTTGCAAGAATAACGATGGCTTAATCACCATGGATCATAATAATACTTCTTCGGCGTTTCAAAGAGAGAGATCTGCTGCAGATACTAATGATTATTATTACAATAATATCCATCATCATGATCCTTGGTGCAATGATGAGGTTGTTGCTCCTCTCAAAGTCATCAGATCCGCCAGGTGTTTGTTGATCAAACTATTACTTGTCATTTGTTTCAGTGCCGCCCATCACTACTACTTTTTAAGGATCTGTTAGTTAATAGATCTATTCTACTTAGTAAGTTTAATGGTATATATGCAGGAAGCTTGCTGCTGAGCCTGGATGCAAAAGAGGCGATGAAGATATGTGGAAGAAGAAATATGAAGAAGAAGATGATGATGATAGAGGCAAGCAATTCAACCAAGCCAATCCAAATAGTGGAAAAACAGTCCAAGTAATTAAGCAAAACGAACAATTGCTACAGCAGCATAAGATCATCTTCGTAGAAGAAACTCCGAATAATGATTCAGATGCAAGAAGGGAAGTTAGTGAAGAAGTGGTTGATAAAGAAACTTCCAAGGACAAGAGGAAAAGGGGGCGGCGGAGAGAAGACAGCACTTTCGAGGGTTCCCTAAAACGTTGTTGTGAGGTTGTAATGAACAAGATGATTGCTCACCAAGAGGAACTTCACAAGAAGCTCATGGAGGATATCATTAGGAGAGACGAAGAAAACATTGCTAGAGAGGAATCATGGAAGAATCAAGAAATGGCCAAGATGAGAGAGGCGACTGAGACGAGGGCTAAAGAGCAAGTACACGCCGAGAAGAGACAGGCCATGATCGTAGAGTTCTTGAAGAAGTTCACATCATCATGTCACGATGATGATAATGGAGATCATGAAAGTCGTCATCAGTTTTCAGCAAACAATAAGGCAGTAGAAGAAAACCCTAGTTCGTTATCAGCTACTCATCAAAAGTATGACATAGTGTGTTCTAAGAGGACAACCTCGGAAGATTCAAGAACTAGTTCATTAGAGAAGTATCCAGAATCTGAAGCTCCTCCAAATCAAGAAAAGGGTAAGAAGAGATGGCCAAGAGATGAAGTTTTAGCGCTCATAAACCTCAGGTGCAAAATGATGAGCAGTAATAATGCAAGTGATGATCACATTGTTGGAGGGAAGAAAGGTCATTTATGGGAGAGAATCTCAAGAGGGATGCTGGAAATGGGGTACGAGAGAAGTGCTAAGAGATGCAAAGAGAAGTGGGAAAATATAAACAAGTACTTTAGGAGAACGAGAGACAGTAGCAAGAAGAAGAGGTCAATGGATTCAAGAACTTGTCCTTACTTCCATCAACTGAGCTGTTTATACAGTGAAGGATAACAATATTATTACTCGTTGCACCAACCAAGTACTAGCTAGATAGCTAGCTAGATTCATGGGCTTTGTTCTATTTCTTATATCTTCCTTCTCTAAAATCTTGATGCTGAGCTTTTGATTGTTTCATTTTGGTGTAACAGTCTATTTCATTTACGACATTTTTGTGTTCGTTTTGAGTTTGTTCACAATCCCATTCATTTAGAAAAATGGTAGTTCTTGGTTCTATTTATTCAAACTTCAAATCTCTTTTTTAGTTATAAAATAAGAACGATGGCTAGGAAGACTACGTCTGACATAAAAATCATTTTTTCTTGCGATCATATATGTAAAATGAAAACTTGGAAAGATCTCAAACACCACGAGAGTAAATTAACACTAAAACTATATCATTGGACTGCCCCATCAAAGATTCAATTCAGCAATCAGCTGCTTGTTTTTCCCACGGGAAATCATACAACAATGGTGGTTCAAAATATTTATACAAATCATTTATGTACAAACAGGGCAAAAGAGAAAACGAAAATCAGAAAATTGATACCTCACTGCATATCTAAGGTTGAGAAATAGAAAACCTCAAATGCCCCACCAACCCAACGTGGATTTGTGCTCCACTCAAACTCAAATCCTACTTCAACATCAGGAGAAACAAGCAAATTCAAAACTCCAATGGATCACAAAAAATAAAGCAACTTATCTTCGACCAAACTGTTAACTATGCGATGGTTGTTAAATATCTAAGTATCAGAATGCTATTACCAATCCATGGCGTTAGATCATGAACCTCCAGCCCCATCCCTCAATCCTTGAAGGCACATGTCCAACGTCCTTTGCACGTTATCAGCCACTGCTCTTAATCTCCCTTCATTAGCTTCCCCGCCCGAAGATCCACTTGCTTCCACAGTTTGTGCCACTCTTTGCTTACTTTTCTCCCACTTGTCAGCTCTCAGCCAACATGCACGACCACCGTGACTACCTTCCATTCCAAGGAATGAAACAATGGAATTCTCCCCAAACATGTATCTCAGCCTCACCGAAACACAATAGGGCAACCAAGCTGCACCTCCAGTTGCACTAAGGTGAAGTATATGAATAGGATCGAGCACGACAGTCAACGCAAAGTCGACACAGCTGTGGGCACGATCGTAGTGGATATTGCTCTTGGATGCTGACGAGTTTTCTGATATATTTTCCCTGTTGAAGCCAGCGTGATTCTCAAGGCACAGCTCGATACGGGACTTTTGAGCAGGCGGGGTTGTGTCAGCTCCTTGCCCTTGAGACAGTCCTTTTTTCCAGGCTATGAGTTTCAAGAATTCTCTCAGAACAGAAATTGGTAAGGTGAGGAGAGTGATGAAAGAAGCAACTCGAGAGGCATCGTAGGGCTCTGATGCTACCCGGCGACTGAAATAGTCGCATATCTCACTAATTTCGGACGGTGTTAAGTCCTCTTGAGAGGTGGCGGAGTTTTGGTGTTGCTGCGAATGATGAAATCTTTTCACGCTAAGGACTTGGAGTAGGAGCTGTACTCTGTGAACGCTAACGGCAAATACGTAGGGCCTGCAAATTCACAACATGGTGATGTTACAAACAAGAACTTGACATAATAAGGTGGTACGCAATCACTGCAGTGCTAAAGTCACAATAAACATACAATTAAACTGAGCTCAAGGTCTTACCCAACGAAGAAACGCAAGGCTGGCTGCTCTGGATCTAAGTTCAATAATGCGCCCTCGTTCTCCTTCAATATTGATCCCAAGATTTCCTTCAAAAGATCGGGTAGTTGTGCAAATAGCCATAGGACTCCAAGATACTTCAGTATACCTCTAAGGACCTTTTTCAGAGCCACAAGAGGAACCCATCCTCCTCCATAGCCACCATCATCACCAAGTCCAATTATCGCTGTGTTCAGCTCCCCCCTAACATGAGCAGGGACGCCAGAACCAGGTGACCTCCGCACTGAATTAACTCCAGGCAAGTTCGAAGGCCCTAATGACACCCGGTTTGGAGCAGCCATTGCATTACCAGTTGGAGACATCATAGTACTATTCGTAAGGAGGGGTCTATTTCCCTGCACAGCAGCAGATATCTGCAAAGCTGAACTTGGATTAAGGTTATTTGGGTTAGATATTCCAAGCGCTTGCTGGGCGCCGGGAAGAGTAGAATCAATTCCATTCAGTTCCTGGGCAACATGCTCCATAATAAAAGGTCGGAACTGTGGGCATGGAAGTGATCCTCCAATCGATAGCCCGACTTTCGGGGGTGTAGCAGGCTGTAGCCATACTTGATCTCCTGCAAAACACCGCATGTCGACAGCGAATTTTTTTCGATATATGATCCTAATCCAATACGGGCCTTTTAACACAACGGATACATCAATTGGCAATAAAGAACTAGGAACGATGCCAGGGCCACCTCTCCCAGCTGCAGCGGCAGCGGTAGCTGCCAACATTGCAGCAGTATGGCTGTTTTGCGTCGCCAGGGCAGCAGATGGTGTATGAACATTGGAGTTAATTCCAGGAACAGATAAGGCCTGATGCTGACTAGCATTTGCATTGGAGTTGATTGGCAGAGGCTGTGGTGCTAAGTAACTAGTCTGCTTTAAAGTAGAGACTGATGGGGTAATGCCAGGAACACCAGATACAGGGGCAGCGCGTGCTGGCCTGGTAGCAGCAGATAGAGCATGCAATGGTCCAGCAGTGAGTCGAATACAATCCAAAAGGGACGCTACTTCACCTCCGTTAATGAAATCTTCTAGAAACTGTACAAAGAATGAGATTGCATATCAAGTAACTCTGATGGTTGATAAAGACGTGTAGTCATGCTATAATGCACAAAATACATAAATAATAGTCTGTATCCATCTCGCTCGCCTAAAGTTTGTGAGAATGGATAAAGAAAAGTTGAAAAAAGTTAGGATCTTAATTAGCACACAGTCGAATTTTCTTACAACAGAATTCATTGTTTAATGATGAATATCAATGTCTTCCTCTCTGGAGTTCAACCCCAAACTGGCTTCTGACCTAGCTATATCAATTTTACCCTAGCTAAAAATTGGATAAATGTTCACATGCATATTACATCGAAGTTTTGCACTCCTAGTTTTGGACCAAAAAATAATACAAAAAATACTAGGACGTTGACGTGAAGCAGGATTCATGTGCTCTTCTATATCCGAATGCATATCGGAGCTTGCAATGAATTCATTAATAATCAGTAGAACATTGAGACAAACCTTCGTATGGGGCCAAAGTTGGTCAGGAGAAACATGCATTGTGCAACCCGCTTTACCAGACTCCCATTCAACAACAAAGCGAGCGAGTGCTCCAGAACCAAAACTAAACCACAAGCTCATGAGTCCAACAGCTTCAATTCTAAATGCTTTCCGCAATTGTTCAACGGACTTTTCAGGAACCTCATTCACAGATTTTAATCCAGGAGGAATTCTATTGTCTAAGTTTGCATTGGCCTCATCCAATTTTTCATCTGTCCTTGGACCAAGCAACTTCTGCATGCCAAGAGCAAAATTTCTTGCATTTGAAAGTCTCTGAATATCAGCAACTAGCTTTTTGATACTATCTGACTCCACGGAATTAAAACTCAACACAACGCCTTCTGAGTCATAACGAATGTGAGAATCCACATCAGAGTCATTAGCGATACGCACGCCAGAACCCCATGAAGTACTACTGCTACCTTTTTGAAGCTCCCATAGGTCCTTAAAATGCGGATCAACGACTTTGACATCCCAATACAACCTTCCAGGTCTCCCAAGCCTCAAGCATATAGAATGCCATGATTCACCTGTGGCAAAAGGAAGGCGAAACCACAAGTTTGAGGATGCACTCCTGAGACCCACTTCTTCAACATAAGGTATGTCAAGTGCCTCCATTTGACTGGTCAAACGGGCATGCTTAACACAGAGCGAGCAAAGCCGAACTATGTGAATGAGCGCAAAAACATATATGCTAGGGGATGAAGCGCTTGTATTTGCTTTGGCAATGAGATCTGCAAAACTGCGTGTTTCAGTTTTACTAGGACCGTTACATGAAGTGAGCAATGGAGGAGAAGAAAGCTGAGTATGAGACGCGCTCCCGATTTTCCTTCTCTTACTGGCCCGCTCAGTGAGTTCCTGACATTTAAGTGAGGAAAGGGAACTTAACACATCTGAGACAGTCCGCTTTCGTGATGTTCTGTCCTGTACGGTAGCTGATTCTTCATTAAAGTCCTCGACCACATTAGCATCCAAAGCAGAACCTGAGAAATAAGAATATACAAGGGCCAAAATCAACTATAAAATGAGCACCTCATCGATTTAATGATTACAAACGTGAACAAATGAAAACTAATAGAGAGATGACATCTTACAGGCAAAAGAAGCGACCATGCCAGATGCATCCTTGAAAGGCAAGTTTCCCAGTTCATTATATTTCAGGCCCAGAGGTGCTTTAAGTTGTGGAGCAGCAAATGATCGAGTTGAAGGGTGATCGGATGCTGTCAGCTGGCTCTGGGCAATTATGCCGTTGGAGCTATATGCACCGGAATGCAGAGATCTAATAGCATCGAGATCTTGCTCAGACTTAGAATCTGTAGATATATTTGTGACATAGCTTCTCCCTGAATTCGGCCCAATTGAGCTCTTAAAATTCCCCACATCTCTATGAGATTCTCCCAAGTTAGGAGAAGATATTGAAGATTTCACACCTTGATGATTCCGTATACTGAAGCCAAAATGGGATGTCGATGCGAGACCAGACGTAGAATCAGTACCGATACTATCTGGCCCTTTCTCAAGTTCAAAGATTTCATCAACAATAGAAGAGAAACTTCTTGGGGGATTGGATCGATGCATTGAATTATCCTCATCGGAGACAGAAGGACCACCATGTTCGTGTGTGCCAACGGCATTAACATCATTAACGACTAATAGCAACTTTTGACGATCAAGAAGGGTCAGATTCAGCTCATCATCACACACCTGCATCTGACTTATATCCAAATCTTTTACTCGTACAATTTTGGTCTCACTAGAAAGTTCAACTTTCAAAGAGGAATCAATATGAGCTTCAATTAATTTAAGACTAGGTTTGAATTCCTTGTCTAGTTGCATCAACAAGAAATAAGAGCTCCCACATTCTGGGAAGCCTAAGATCAATGTATTTGGATTATCTGAAACTTTCTTCGACAATTTTGCTGCTGCAGAACCATTCTGAAACACCTGCAGAAGACAACGACGTTACTACGCCAAATCTGATACACTAATTCAACCTACCCTCTCATCAACAAATAATTATCTAGTGGAACTAATTCCAATTGGTCTAGTGCTTCCTTCAATATCCAATACAATTTTGCACCAAACTAACCTCACATCTCACATACTAGCATGGCTCATAGCACTCACTTCCTATTAATCTAAGAATTTACGTGGTACATGTCTACATTAGAGAAGGAAGTTTTCAATTAGGTCCAATCTTACTGTTTACATTTTACGCCGAAAAGACTAGAACTAATGGTATTTGAAGAACCTGTATAATAATATGTTCAAAGACGTTTAACAACTCCCTGCTATATCTAAATGTAATAGCTTGATTGTCAAGTCACAAAAATTAATGAAGTAACTTATATGTTTAAGGATAAAGTGTATACACACCTCAAGGCCCAAGAACCTGCCAATGCAGGCAAACAAATACAAAATACTCTTGCTCCTTAAGTTTATGAAAGCTTTTGATGCAGCCACGCTTCCCTGGTTGAGTGATTCTTCACACTCTGTCAAGGTGTTTGCTGGTATGATATTTTTGGAAGTGTGAAGTAGAAAACGACCATTTCTGCATGTGAAAAGGAATACCAGACCTTAGCAAAACCAGGAAGCATACCCTCTAACCAAATTATAATAGGTGTACAAAATATAGATAACTATTTTCCAACTTCATGCACCTATATCGAACGAGATTTTGCTTTAGGATATAGTATCAACACGTTCATAGGATTGTTATGGTGAATGTAACCAATCAGTATACGATCAATAGTTTTAATGGTGCTTATGAATTATCTAGAAATAAAAATTTATATGGAAATTAGAATCTCACTTATGGAAGAATATATTTTAGAGAAATTTGGATATTTATCCCTCCAAGCAATGTTCAAATTAACTTAAGGGCAAAAAGAAGAGGGGGAAGACATTGGCAGTAAAAATGGACGACATTTACATTTACTGCAAGTTTATATAGGACATCCCAAGCAGAAATCATCAATATGAAGCACTTAACATAAATACGTGATAATTACCGTATGTTTATCCCAAGGTCGAAAAAGGAAGAACCATAGGCACGCACGCGGAGAATCTTTTGGCCTTCTTGCTTGGGCATATCATTCTTCTGCCAATAAAGCCATGATATTTAATTCAACCGCCCAAAATCGTGAAATACATAGATTATAATTCGGATGGAGAAAGGTAATTACATGCAACAAAAATTTTGTCAAGGGGAACAATAGAACTGTATCTGAGAAACTGTTATCTCTAACGAGGCAGAAATAAAATGGGTTTAGTTCATACGTAATGACAAAAGCAAGGTACTAAAGTGAGTGGCATGCTGCATATTGGTAACAGTTGGAATCTTGAATACATAACAAAGGTATGCCATTTTACTTCTGCAATATGAGTAATGCAGCATTATCACATCTATCAGGTAGGAAAAAATCAACCCTAGATAAGAAAATTACAATTTAGGTATGCTTCATCAATTAACCCAAGTTTCTCATATAAATTAAACTGGACAGGTGTGAAAACGAATATGATCTATAAACCACAATGTTCATGAGGTTAAATATGGCCCCAACTGCCCCTGGGTTAAATCTTCCCAAGCCACTTAGTTAATTGAAACGAAATGATTAATTCCATGCGCTGTATAATCCAACAAGGGTAAATGAAGCCTCCCATTTTACCTTCCTTTGATTGTTTTCGTGATCATCCAAATCAAAGTGAAGCATTACATCACCGTTACACCGATTAATCTCCTCACTTCTGTCCAATTCCTTGAATAGTTCAAGCAGACGAGTGTATCTGTTACAGTCGATAGCTCTAAGCAACAAAACCTCAACATCTATGCAACTCTGTATTAGAGAGAACTCTGCTTCCTTCCCAGTTAGAGGATCAATCAGAAATGAGCTATGCGAACACTGTATTTGCATGTTCGAACCAGGTTCAATTTTTACAAACGGGCATTTTCCTGCATCAGCAGCTCCTAAACTCTTATCAGTGTCTAACCAGTATATGACTTTCAATCCCGGAGTTCCCAAGCTAACAGAATCAGCTTCTCCATCTTGGACAGAACTCCCACTCTGTCCAAGATTACCATCAGATACCAGTTCAAACCGAATTGCATCTTTCCACCGGCCTTGTTTTAGTGTTTTCACTTGTCTTATTACAGTGTCCATAACAAGGGCAACACAAAATTCGTGAAGAACAGAATACAAAGTCGTGAAGGGGTTATCCGCTGCGGCCATTCTTCGTTCCAAATCATCTCCAAGAACATGACGACGCGACTCTTCCACTTTCACAACCCCACTTCTCTCGCCCACAAGCAACTCCAAATGCAATATTCTCCACATTGACAGGTGCCCTCGATAACCAAGTGTTATCAGAACTTTGAATTCCCCATCAACTCGAAGCAGCACAACACCATCAGAAACTTTTAATTCAGTGATTTCACTTGGAAGCGAAACTTCAAGTAGTTTTGACCTGACAAGTGTATCAAGCTTCTTTAACGCTGGGCCTTGATCGTCCTTATCCAGTGTCATCTGTGTACCCACATCTTCTATGCATTTTGGTAAGCGCTGATAGGTTCCAGTAAGAAGAACCTCAGTGGCAGAGGGAACATCATATATAGGAGCACGAGCTCCTTGTAACCCCTCATGCATAAAAAACATTGAATCCGCAGACTGACTAAAGCAGGTATCATGACTTGAAAGAGTTGACGCCAGTTGCTGACAGTATTGTATCAAAGGAACCTAAAAGCATAAGCATAAATCAGGATAAATGAAACATACAACCTTGATTACCACATTAAGATGGTTCCATAATGTGCGGATGCATAGAAAGCGCAGGGAAACCACTTGAGATAACTGGAACCACACTCCATAGCAATTATCAAAGAGTCCTTGGAGTGACAACTTCGACTATGGTTCAACATAGTTATGCCTCGCAGCATAACATATTAGCAACATTGTTTGGTATCACAAACTAATTCGAAATAAATTTATAATAAAAAGTTTAGAACGCATAAAAAATATCCAACAAGGATTTTGTTTGAGTTCTATGTATTATATTCCTTACAAAACTATGGGCAACCCATCTATTATACCGGTGACGCATAAAAAATCCGAGACTTTTCTATTGTTACTTCCGATTCACAGACATGTAACACAGACCATAGCACGTGCATTTTGAACTTTGGATGAAAAAAGCTAATGCATATCTCATTAGTGTAGGTAAGAACAGGCACCATTATTCATGATTTGATGCTCCCCTTGATGAGGAATCGTTTCAACGGCAACACTAAGTTTTATTAGGATTAGGAGACTGCAACCTTTAGCCAAATGACTTAGTGGTATGCAAATCGACTTAAGAATAAACCAACCGGTAGTAAGTTACCATGATGCACCATGAAAGCTGTCATCAAACGTCTTAATTCAACCGAAAGAATGATTACAGAAAACAACATTCCAACTATTAGTGCACATCAATCAGAATTCCCACGAGCACCTCAACCAAAGCAGAAAACTTTATAGGGTTCCAAAGCCGCCTTCAAATTTAATTCGATAAGGCAACCCATTTTAATTGTAACATTAAAACCCAAGATTCAACCATTCAAAAGATGCTCGAATCAGCAAAGGGCCAATTTTCTCGAGTAAAGAAACATGAAAACACATACAGCAAATCATTCAACTGTTCCAAGCAATAATGCCTTTGCTCAATTAACATAAGGAAACACGGAAGCGGGACAGATTCGAACCTGCTGGCACCACTTTGCAAGAACATTAAGGCGTAGCATACGCTGCTGAGTCTTGACAATATATTTGAGGATCATAACCTTCTTCTCCGAGTCGGACAATGCCTCGGACGAAGACCGAGATTTCTCAATCAACTCCTTCAGCGAGACGAATGATTCCTCGGCGGCGCGTGAGACCAACGCCGCCAAATCTACCGTTTCCTGGCCTAATGTCTCCGCCATCTTTCCGTCAAAGATTGAAATTTTATCACCGGTAAACCCTAATTAGCAACGATTCATATTTTTAAGAGGTCGAATTACCGGAAAATTAAGGTTCTAGGGTTCCGACGTCGGGGGATTTGGAGAGAGAAGGTTTTCAGATGTTTGTTTCCTCCCCGTAAGATACAAAGGTTTTGAGTTGTAAGAGTTAGAGATGGTCCTTTTTATATTTTTATATTGACTGCAATAACCAATAATACAACAGTTCCGAGGAAAACTATAAGGAAAACAAAAATAAGAAATATTCGTTGTTGTTATCAAATATTTATTATGATTTATATTATATTATTTTATATATATTGTTATTATTTTAATAATAATATAAGGAGAAAATTTAAAGGGAGAGAATATATTTTCTATATATTGATATCTTTACAATGCAAATACTCCTAAATCAAAAGGGGAATTGATCTACTTAAAACACCTATTTATACTAAAACATACACTAAAATACAATTTAATTTCAATACAACTCATACAAAAATACAAACATATTTTTATACACCTCATCTTATCATGATTCATGAGTCATTAATATTCCAAAAACATCCACATTTAATCATAAAATTTTGATGATTCATTGTGATGAATCATGATTTAATTTGGGAATTACTATTTACCGTCCCCTTTTCCTAGTTACCGCCCCTAAAGGGCTGAAAAAAGGACCTTTTTACCCTTATGTTATTTAAATTAATTTAAATAAAATAAAATATAATAAACAGTAAAAATTTCTGTTTAAAAAAACATTACGACACAACACTTTCCAAATCATACATCCAAATCAGACAAGAAAACAGAGAAAATTCAAATATGGATCGGCGACAAGTACAGGGAAAGGGAAGGGGGTGTTCTCACGACTGGTAAGCAAATTATCGTAAAAGTTATCGTACGTAGATAGATTATCGAAAACGGGTCGGAATAGGTTGAAAAAACGGCCGATCGAAGTGAAATTAGGCCCGAAACTGGCGCGGCCGAAACACATATTCGGTCGGAACAGTGCCGACCGAAACATGATTTCGGTCGGCACTGTTCCGACCGAAATCACGTTTCGGTCGTGCATTAGCCGACCAAAATCACGTTTCGGTCGGAACAGAGCCGACCGAAATAATGTTTCGGACGACACTATTACGACCAAAATCACGTTTTGGTCGAAACAGTGCTGACCGAAATAACGTTTCGGCCGGCGCTGTTACGTCCGAAATAACGTTTCGGTCAGAACGGTGACCACCAAAATCACGTTTCGGTCTGCACTGTTCCGACCGAAATTGTGTTTCGGTCGGCACTGTCCCAGCCGAAATTTTGTTTCGGCTATCAATTTTTTATTTAAAAAAAATTAATATTTAATTGCAGGCCAAGGTGGGAAGTCCCTACTCGGAGGGAGCAGCAGATCCCCCCCGGTGGAGGGATCTGGAGAGCGTCATACGAGGACGCACGGCTGCTTCTCATTCCGTATATGCGGATCAAGATCCGCATGCGGATGAGGACGTGCCGGATTATGCAGCGTCGTTTCAGTCGTCCGACGACGATGTGATACTGGCCTCCTCAGGTAATTCCCTTATCCAGTATAAACTGACTTGCGATGTCGTGTCTTAATATGCTTATAAGAAATTAAATTTATTTTTGGGTTTTCGTAAAAAATGAAATAGGGAGCAAGCGCTCCAAGATCGTAGATGACGATTCCTGGAGGGTGCAGGGGTCATAGCCTGGTGGTCCAGAAGATGGCGAGGTAATCCTCTTTGCCTCTATAACGTTCTCCGCGAGAACATCTAATCAATTTTCGTACCGCATTCTTATGCGACGAAATAATTACCTCTAAACCAAGAACAATAGCGACGCTTTTCGCCCAGTTAGTGGCTTCCACGTCGGTCGAAAATCGTCCTCCTTGGCGGAAATGCTCACTGTAATTTACCCCGTCTCAGATAAAATCCTCCAGGATGTGGACATCACTCTCGTCGTCTGCAAAAAAAATTCCGGCCAAACTGAAATTTCGGCCGCTTGTACTGAAAGTCGAAATCAGATTCGGCCAGACCACTCACGGCCAAACAATAAATTCGGCCCTGCCAGCTCCGGCAGAACAAGTATTTCGGCCCTCAGTAGGACAGCCGAAATTGTCCTGTGCAGGGCCGAAATTCTACTTCGGTCGGGACGTTTTTTGCGAGCTAATCCGATCGATGTTCGGTAATTAATCTACGTAGGAACGAAGTTTACGAGAATTTGCTTACTAGTCGTGCCAATAGACCCTTTCATTTTCCCTGTCCCTTTACCCTGTCCTCGATCCATTGCGATCTGAGTTTTTTTTTTGTTATGTTTGAGAATGATTTAAATGTATGATTGCGATATGAAAACTGTTGTAATAAAAAAGGACTTTAAATATAAATTTATGTTCAAAAGGGCAAAATTGTCTTTTTTTCAGCCCTTTAGGGGGCGGTGACTAGGAAAAAAGGGGCGGTGAATAGTAATTCAGTTTAATTTTGATGATTCATTATTGATGAATCATTATTTGTTCATAATACTCCCCTTGGATGGTTTTCAAAGAATATGTTTTAGCTTGTTGTCTCATTAAAAACCTTACTGGAAAAATTGCATGGGAAAAACCACAGTTAAGGGAAAAAGAGTGGAACACATATTTACTCCCCCTGATGATGACATCATTTTAAATCTCTAAGTCTTCGAATGCCAATTTCATATACTAACCTTCTGAAAATTAATGGGGGAAGTGCTTTTGTGAACAAATTTGCAAGATTTTTATTTGATCGCACTTGTTGTACTTCAATATCACCACTTTTCTCCAGTTCATGTGTAAAGAAAATTTTGGTGATATATGTTTTGTTCTATCACATTTGATATATCCATCCTTTAATTGGACAATGCATGCCACATTATCTTCATATAATATCGTCGGAGGTAACTTTTCCGATAATAATCCACAAGTTTGTTGCATATGCTGAATAATCGATCGCAACCAAACACATTCTCTGCTAGCTTCATTAATCGCTAGTGTTTCAGTGTGATTAGATGAAGTGGCAATTAAACTCTGTTTAACTGATCGCCATGAAATAGCAGTTCCACCATACGTAAATAAGTAATCCGTTTGCGATCATGCATTATGTGGGTCAAATAAGAATCCAGCATCTGCATACCCAATTAAATCTGTTTTCAACTCATTAGAGAAGAACAGTCCAATATCAGTTGTTCCTTGAAGGTATCGAAATATTCGTTTAACTCCGTTCCAATGTCTACGAGTCGGCAAGGAACTGTATCTTGCCAATAGATTTACTGCAAACACTATATCAGGTCGCGTATGACTTGTAAGATACATTAGTGCTCCAATATCACTAAGATATGGTACTTGAGGACCAAGTATCTCGTCATCATTTTCACGTAGTCTGAGCGGATCTTTATCACGTCTAATGAACGGACGATCATAGGAGTATCCAGTGGATGAGCTTTGTCCGTGTAAAACCTTTTCAACACCTTTTTCGTATAAGTTTCTTGATGTACAAATATTCCATTCTTCAAATATTCAATTGCAGTACGAGACAATATTTTGTTTTACCAAGATCTTTCATTTCGAACTCATTTTTCAAACAATTAACCGCTTTCGACAACTCTTCAGGAGTTCCAACTATATTGATGTCGTCGACATATACTGCTATAAAGACAAATTCGTTTTCACATCTCCTCATAAATATACAGGGGCAAATTTGATAATTTGTATAGTCCTCTTTCGATAAATATTCACTTAGGCGATTAACCGCATACGCCCGGATTGCTTCAATCCATAAAGTGACTTATTTAGCTTAACTGAGTACTCATCTCGCGGCCCTGAATTCACGCAGCTAAAATCCTTCCGGAAGCTTCATATAAATGTCACTGTCAAGTGAGCCATATAGATAAGCAATGACGACATCAATTAGACGCATATCGATCCTTCACGTACTGCTGGACTAATTATATAACGAAAAGTAGTTGCGTCCACCACAGGAGAATACGTCTTCTCATAATCAATACCAGGTCTCTGGGAGAAACCTTGTGCGACAAGTCGTGCTTTATACCTTACAACTTCCCCATTTTTATTTATCTTTCTAATAAAAACCCATTTAAATCCAACCGGCTTTACATTTCTGGTATGCGGACTACAGGTCCGAAAACTTTTCGTTTCTCAAGTGATTTTAATTCTGCCTCAATTGCATCTTTCCATTTTGACCAATCTTTTCGTAGTCTGCATTTGCTTACAGACTTTGGTTCATGATCCTCATCTTCATTCATCTCATTCATTTCATGTAGCGCTACGTTAAATGAGAATTTATCGTCAACGTTGACTTTATCTCGGTTCTATCTAATTCTGTTCTGGGCGTAATTGATGGAGATCTCTTCATTATTATTCTTTTCAATATGTTCAGGTATTTCGGTTCCATCTAATTCTGTTCTCGGCAAACCGAACCGAACCGAACCGGAAACCAATTTTTTTTCATATTTTTTTATATAAAAATATATTATTAAATATGTCTTATTTAATAATATAACCACCTTATTTAATAAAATATGGAAAATACCAAGTAAATCGAAATTTTATACAAACATATATATGATAATATAATTTATATAAATCAAATAAATAAAATATGAAAAGTATGAGGTAAATAAAAATTTTATACAAATAATATATGATAACATATATTGATTTAAATCATTAATACTACTAGTTTATTTTTTTTTATTAAAATTCGGTTTTTTGGTCGGTTAACCGAACCGAAACGAAAAAAATCCGGCAAAACCGAAACCGAACCGAAATGTTTCGGTTCGGTTTTTGGTTAATGAAATTCTCAAACCAAAAGTTCTTTTGGTACCTAATGAACTCGCCTAACAAAATATCTTCTTACAAAATAATCAGAAAATTGTGAGCTCTCCAAGTCCTTTAGTTGCGTTCTTTGAAGGTTTTCCTTTATTGTGATTTTCTTTTTCAATCATTTTCCTACGTTGTGTATGGTTGAAAGATTGATAACAGTTCATTTAAAACTACGGATAGTTGCCAAATTATTAAGTACAACCTTCTTCAAATCGAAAACAAGCCCATAAAGACACAGCACAAAATCCATTTCAAGTTCCCAAAATAGAAAAAAAAAACGCAGATTTACTGAGCCTCCTCTGAAAGGGGTTTTCGAGCCAAGAAGAAGTACATCGATGTGAATACCTCCTTCCTGAAATTATACAAAAAAAAAAATTTAAAAGATACAATTTTGCATGACATTATCAGTGGTAGTTAAGTCTCGAAAAAATTTGAAATTGGAAAGATTTGTTCATACTTTGCGCCAGCAACAAGTCCTTCAGCAGCCTTCTCCAAGAAAGCCTGAACCCTTTGGCTTCCCTTAGGCGCAACACCGATTTTTTCCAAAACCATAACCTACGAATACAAATATATGCCTTCGTAAATTCTAACATAATGTGCCATTAACTAAATATGACATCGTTCGCATTCACAAATCTGACCATGTTCTTGGTAATAAAGCGCCCCACTGCAGTTAAACGGAAGCCACTTAGAGAGAAGTGGCTCTTATCCAAAGGCAAATACCACGGGACGGGCGAGTCCACAGCAAGATCTTTCTCCCATACGATCTTTCAAAAAAAAAGATATTTTATTCATTCTTTTCGACATGTAATTATCAACAAAATAACCTAATAAGATCTCCGAATAATAGTAATGCTTTACTTACTTCAAAACCAGCTTTCTTGAGAGCATCAAGACACTGAGTAGTCCTTCTGATGTCAGGGAGGCCATTACCTAGCTCGATTTCTGCCTGTTTCGAACATCGAGGTTTTAAGCGAGCATTAGTAACTTTTTCTTGCAATAAATTAATGAGTTGAGCAAAAATACTTTAATCTGCTGGTGCTCTTCGTTATTAGGATCATAAGCATCAGTCATGCACCATTCGTACGCAGCAAAGCACTGCCCAGGCTTCAGCACTCTATATATCTCCAAGTAGCAGCCAACCTAAAGCAAATAATATCAGTGAAAGTTGAGATATATGGAGTTTGAATTGATTTTGTATTTAAGATGTAAATTTTCACTTACTGGGTCTGGGGCATGGCAGGTGGCTTCAATGGCGTAAACTGCATCGAAGCTATCTTCTGGGAATGGCATCTTCATGAAATCAGCCTGGGGAGTTATGAGGAACTATTATTAGTTGAAAGAATTAAAGAAGAAAAAGCGCAAGTTCACATGAATTCACTTACTTTCACAAAGTCACAAGTCTGATCGAGTCCTATGCTGCGGTTCAATACCTGTATTGATTGAGAAAATATATTATTTCATATAAGCGACTCCCAAGTTTAGAGATTGGTAATAAAAGTTCAATGAAGCTGTTGTCTAAACATACTTTTCCACGGGAAATCTGATATTCGTTGTTGTTGAGACCAGTGATCGATGTCTTACTGCAAAAATAAAGTGAAGCATTGTCAAGAGTGAATTAAACGCAACATTCAATGAATAAAATGTTCTAATCACCTGAAACGAGCGATTTCTCGCAATGGTCCGCCGATTCCACAACCTACATCTAAGACCTGCGGACATGCAATAATTTTAGACTTACTACAAAAGAAAATAAATAAAAGTCAAAGGTTGCTTGGAAATATACCTTCTGCCCTGGTTTCAGCCCAAGTTGTAAAGCCAAGAAATGCTCATGACGCTTGATGCTTTGCTCGAGGGACTCACCTTTCCATCTGCGTCAACATAATGATTACTCTACAGTAAATCTTCGACCGTATGCACATGTGAAAATTATTATAAATAGTCAATATCTTGACATATATTACAGGTGAGTAAATTTGAAAAATATGAAGCACAGAAACAAGATATACACACATGTAACGATTCACAATGGTATTATAATTTATATCAATTGGACTGAAACCTGATCTAACTTTTCACACTTGAATTATTTGAGATATCGATACACGTTAGAAGGTGACAGTACTGAAATGAGAAGATTAACTAAGAAAAAAAAGATAGTAACTAAAGAAGCAGAAAGGTACCTCGGTGCAAAATGAAATGACTGTCCCCATCCATACTCATAGAAACTTGTGACGAGATCGTAGTATTTGTTCACCTGAGGTCAGTTATGTTTTCTAGATAATGCTTGCTTTAAAATGAATAAGGATAGAGACAATATATTCATTTATTTTTCTGGGGAACAAGAGTTCGGAAAAATTTGCAAAATAGTTGACAAAATTTAACAAAGCAAAATACTATGAGTCATAGGTTAAGAAAGTTGTGTATCAAAAGAAGTAAGCATTACTCACCATGTCAGTATAGTTGGCTTTTCTCTCTTCCTCCTCGCCTCCGAAACAAACATGATACTTTTCGTACCTTAGTTATGGACAAAGTTAAAATAAACAACAAATATTAAGATCGAGAATGTAAACAGAGCAACATAGAAACATATGAATGGGTTGACGCCAGGAAAGAAGAAGAAGATGCAAGAGAAAGTGAAAGTTGAATGCATACTCAGGTCACTACTACAAAGCTGGCTGATAAGTTAGCATTTCAGTTCAAGATATGAGTCTTATCAAGCAGTAATACCAAAAACGGGACAGTTAAAGACTAGAAAAACTTTTCTTTTTTCTGATTGTTAAAGAATTTAAATGCTCTGAGGCAAATAAAGGTCTCTCAATCTCTAAAAACCTAAAGTGGGATTCCAAATAAAGGGCCTAAAGCCTAGGCCTAACCATGAATAAACAAACACTAGCTCAACAAATGCCCCTTTCGTTCTAAGTATGATCTCACCCACAGCATTCAAATCCTACACAAATATAGTATAGATTGATTGCCAAGATAAATAAGAATAGCATTCGCATTCCCATCACATCAACTTCAAGGCATACTACACTAGTCACATGGAACAAGTAATTACAACAACCAAAGTACTAAACATTAAATGTTTAAAAAGAAAAACGAAAAAAGACCCAAACTTGATTTCACATCATGGCTGGGCATTTACTCACTAACCCATAAATCACTTCAACCAAACTTGATTCACATCATGGCTGGGCATTTACTCACTAACCCTTAAATCACTTCAACTCAACCTTGAACAGCACACACAAGCGCACAAATACACAAGAAGATTCACAAAGAAAAGGGTTTTAAGTCAAGAATTACTTGTCAACAGCAGATAAAACATCACTCTTTTCAATCTTTCCTCCGAGCCCAGTAGCCAGATCCAAAGCACCTGCACTTTCCATCTTCGTTCTCACTTAGCACCCGATTAAAAAAAAAGGAAGAAGTGGAAATCAAGAACATGCATGCTAAGTCAATACACAAAACTAAAAGATTTCAGCAAGATATGTAAAAAGAAAAAAAGAAAAGAAAACCTTTTACAAGATTCTCGAAACACCTGTCGATCAGAACGAGCGAGATTGAGAAAAGGGAAGATTAAAGAAATGGGTGGATCGAATTGACTGGTGGGGCTGCATTAAAAACAATAATTATATACGGTGACGGAGTAAATTAGGGGAAAAAACTAACGAAAAGTGGGAAAGTTGACAGCAAAGAGTGAGCGTGAGTGCTCAGTCATTTGTTTTTTTAGCTTTCATAAACGACAGATCTGTAGCAGTGGATTGTGTGAAGTCCACACACAGTGGTCGATCACGTGCCGATTTTTTGATTCGATACAAATTAGAATACAATCAATCTATAATCTATTAAAATGAACGGCAATCTACATATAAATACCCAGTAACAAACTAAAAAGTCACTTAAGTACCTTGTCAGATATATTTTATAGGTAGGTACCCATTTGACTAAACATTTTACACTTAGGTACCTAATCACCTAAGATTACGAAATTACCCTAATTAAATGATTTAGAATTTCATTTCTGTTTTTCTTTCTCAGCAAAAATTGAGGTCGAGCCCGCCGTCGACGAAATTCTTCCCGTCGATCACCTTCTTCTGCTCGTGTCGGCACCGGACAACGATATAAGAGCCTGTTGAACGTTGGGTTTTCGATTTTGGGCGTTGATTTTGTCAAGTAAGCTTGTCTTTTGGTTTGGATTTGGTTTAGGGTTTTCACGCGTTTGTTCAAGATTTAGCCCAAATCTGGGAGCTCAATGCAATCCAGGAGCTCCAAATAAGAGTGGAATGTTAGGATTTGATAGTTATTGAGGCTAATCCATCGAGATTTCGGTTTTTCTTTATATAACTGTTATCACGTACCATTTCTTATGTATATTGCGTACCATTGTATGTTGTTTTACCGTACCTGAATATATTACGTGACACAGTCCGATTGGACATTTATATTATGTAGTATCTTTGTGTGTACCAAGTAACCTGTCTATACGGTACCAAAATGTCTAGTTATGCAGTACCAATATAAACTATACACCGTACCATTTATACAGGTTGCCATATTATCTGAAAATATGGCATCTGCAAATTCGATTGGTGGCGGGACCTTATTTGCAACGTGTGAGTATAAAAGGGAGTGTTTCTTACTATTAATCAATGAAGCAACGACGCTTATCGATATATACGTATCCCTCCAAAGAAGGTGGTCGGATATCGATTCCCGGCATGACTCAATAAAGTATCAAGTTCCGTTCCAAAGTTTGTACTCGACATTGAAGGAAAATGCGGATGTTTTCAATATGTATCAGCTGTTTGTTCGATACAAATTTTCAATGATACCGATGAAAGTGGAACGTGCCGATGGATATGGTACAAGTGGCCCGACGAACAGGTTTGTTTTTATTTTATTGTTGTTAAACTTTAAATTTAGGATTTTCATATTGATGATTGATAGCATTTCTTGTAGTACGGAAGAGAACGGAGAATCCGTGGAGTTTGATTTTGAAAGAAACACAGTAGATGCATGGAGTCATTGCATTCGGGGAGATGGACAAATCTTTAGGGATGCAGATGAATTTCGACGGAATTTGAAAAACTACTCCATTGCAATCCGGAGAAACTTTGTCTACGCAAAGAACGAGCGTAAGAAAATCATTGCCGTTTGCAAGGATGAGACGTGCAAGTGGCGGATATATGCATCGCGTTATAAATGCGACAATTCGTTTGTCATTCGGAGATCCAATCTCCAACACAGTTGTGGCGAAGATACTCTTAGGAGTCGTGATCATCCGCGAGCGGACGCGCCGTGGGTAGGGAACATAGTGAAAGAGAGGGTCCGAGACGAGCCATCGTATCGTCCCGTTGCCATGGTTAAAGACATCCTAAGGGACTATGGTGTTGAAGTGGGGTACCATAAGGCGTATAGAGGCAAAGAAAGTGCCATTCGTAACATATATGGGCTGGATAATGGTACGTTTGATCAGTTGAGGTGGTATTGTAATGCCGTTAGAGAAACCAATCCAGGTATGTGGCGGAGTACGATGTATACCCTCACGACAACAAGTTTCGTCGGCTCTTTATCTGCTTCCATGCTTGTCTCGTAGGTTTTGTTCGGGGATGTCGACCGCTCATATTTGTTGATGGTACTCACATTAAGACCAAGTTTAAAGGAGTGCTCGTTACGGCCGTCGCAAAGGATGCAAACGAAGATTTGTTTACGATTGCCTTTGGCGTTGTAAGCGTTGAAAATGATGAAAATTGGGAGTGGTTCTTTGCTAAGTTGAGGAGCATGTTTCATCATTACCCGTCGACATTGAGGGAGCTGACGTTCTTCTCAGATCGGCATCCGAGTATTATTAAAGCTGTTTCTATATCATTTCCAGGAAGTCGTCATGCATATTGCTTGCGCCATTTGGTTGATGTGTACACTACATTAGTGAATATGAGGCAAATAATTTGTTATATTTACAGGTGATGAAACATTACCCGAAGCACAACAAGAAACATTGGTCATCCGTCTTCAAAAAAGCGGCTTATGCTACTACTTCGGTTCAGTTTCAGACTCACATCGCCAGCATCATCGAGTCTATGCCAATTGCGCAGACTTTTATTGAGAGATCAGATCCAACATGTTGGGCAAATGCGTTATTCGACGGGAATAGGTGGGGAGTTATTAACAACAATCAAGCAGAGTGTTGGAATTCTTGGGTAAAAGAAGCACGAGCGTTGCCTGTAAAGGGCATGGTTGATACCATTCGCGTGAAAATCATGACAATGATGCACGAACGACGCGAGAGAGGACTGACCCTTGTTAGCGAGTTATGTCCAAAACAAGAAAAGAAACTTGTTCAGAATATCACTGCTGCTCGCATGTTGAAAGTGAGTAAATCTTCGAACGTGGCATTTGAGGTTGTCGGTGAAGATGGCTCAGTTGCGGTGGACATCCAGTAGCGGACCTGCACATGCAGAGAATGGGAAGTCTATAGAATCCCTTGTAAGCATGCAGCAGCGTGTATTGCGACTATGAGACATTCTTTTTACGATTATTGTGATCCGTACTTCCGATGCCAGAATGCATATATGTCGATCATCAACCCTATTCCGACTCACGAGATGAATGCTCAAACCGATGATGGGAATTTCATTCGTGACCCGGATATTCGTGTTCTCCCCAGTCGCCGAAAGACACGGAGGATTCCTTCTCAGGTAGATAGAAGATCTAACAAGTGTAAAATATGTGGGAAATACGGACATAATCGTCGTAGTTGTACAGAAGCCGTAACGACGTAGCGTCCGTATTTTCCATGTATTTTCTTTTTGTTTTTATCACATAACCTTTTCCGGTGCTCTTTTGTATGGCAATGGCTCATTCTTTTTGTCTAAATGATGCCATTAGGTCATTGTTTTGTTCAAATGTGTCAATAGGAGATGGCTCGTTGTTTTGTGTAAATCTGATAATGTAATGACCGCCACTTGGTACTGTAATATACCACGGTTTGGTACCCTAAGATAATCAGATTTGGTACTGTAATATATCACGGTTTGGTACCCTAAGATACGCAGATTTGGTACTTTAAAATATGACGGTTTGGTACCCTAAGTTATGCAGATTTGGTACTGTAATATATCACGGTTTGGTACCCTAAGATATGAAGATTTGGTACTGTAATATACCACGATGTGGTACCCTAAGATATGCATATTTGGTACTGAAATATACGTAAATTTGGTACCCTAATATATGCATATTTGGTACTGAAATATACGTAAATTTGGTACCCTAAGATATGCATATTTGGTACCGAAATAAGCGTAAATTTGGTACCCTAAGATATGCATATTTGGTACTGTAATATATCATTGTTTGGTACCCTAAGATACGCAGTTTTGGTACTGAAATACTAGTCTGTTTGGTACCCTCAGATACGCAAATTTGGTACTGTAATATACCACGGTTTGGTACCCTAAGACTTCGAATTTAATACTTGGCTATATTTCGTCAGAAACAAGCACATTTCAGTCGATGTTCATGTGTAGAAAGGAAGAGACAATTTCTGACTTTTTCTGTCATGATTGCACACTTTTATGACGTTTTCCTGTCATGTTTGGTACAGATTTCTGACATTTTCTGTCATGAGTGGACAAATTCTGACATATGATGTATTAAATCAAAGAGACAGCTCATAGTACATGTCGGTGGCTTTCAATAAATGTTTCTTGTCACTATGTAATTTTGGGTACTACAACCGTGTATGGGTTGGTACGCTTCAAGCAAAATGAAAGGTACCCCTACCGTGATATTTAAGGTACGGCGTCCCTTAAATATATGATACGTCATACTAGGGTTAGTATTTTTCGAGGTCGTACGAAATACATATTTCATCTCGAACCACCGTAGAACAGTAATATGACGTATTAAATACGTTTAAGACCAAAGTCGGTGCATTAGGCCCCGCACACATGTATTAAATCTTAGAATATCAAGTTTCATTATAGTATAAGGATACAAACAAGAACATCTACAACATAATTTGAATAATTTGGTGAGTCCTACATCTGCGAATTCGGTGCACTAGGATTTGTTCTTTTTTTTTCATTTCGTTATTGTTAGGTATTGTCAAAATCACGCAGGACAACGCGATTCAGTTAGGAATGTATTTATTTTTCGATCGCATAACAAATGGTACGATATACTTTCATATCTGGGTACTATATATGTATAAGTATGTGTAAGGTAAGCCTGCCATTTATGGTACTATATATGTAAATGATAAGGTACCTCCTGTACAACACAAGGTACCTTAGTGTACAACAGATGAGGTACAGTACAAATTTACCTAATAGTACGGTATACATGCATATTAGGGTACTCTATATGTCACAGTTTGCTACGTTTTCCTGTTATATTTGGGTACCGTATATGTATACGTATGGATACGGTAAAACTGCATAAATTGACGACAGTCATAGAACACATCGCAGCACAACACTTGCAATAACCGTCCATGCATAAAAGAAAAACCAACATAAACAGCCAAAGGTCTCCAAACAGTCTATCCCCAACTTAAAATAAGTTAACCAAACTAAACATCCCGGTCTCCAATGAGTCTAACAGCATTTCCAAGAACCTTACTGAAAAAGATCTAGCATACAGCTACGCTCGTCACGTAAAATACGAGCAGCCATAGAAGCACGATACACGTCCATGTTGACTTCTTTGCCATATTTCGCGAACTCTGGGGTGTCGACAACGTACTCCTCGATGGTTAAACATGCATGCACCCCGCAGTCTACAGCGCCAAATTGGGGCCGGTTGTACTCTGGATCCACGGACTTCTTACACAGATAATCGTACTTCCATGCCCAATACTTTGTCAGAAAATCAGTCTGCACAATAAAAAAACAACATTAAGGCAGAACTGCAACATAGTCGACCGAATCTAGCCAATGTATATACTTACGAAGGCTCTAGCGGCCCAGGTCATCTTATGCGAGGCCATTGGACCCCGAACGTAGAATTTCCGCTCGTTGACCTTGTAGACGAGCACTCCCCAATGGTTACCTGTCAACACAGACGTCAACACGTATGACAATTTTGTGAGTGCATCGCCATTAAGCCGATCTAGCCATGCCCGGCTACTCCCCGCCATCTCTTGGACGAACTTCTCTAACTGATCAGCTTCCACCCTCCTCTTTCTCGACACCTTCTGTATCTTCGTCCAGTAATCGATCTGCACAAAACTTGGGAATATAAAGACGCTTTGTCTCTCGGGGATCCCCGCGAAAGGCCGTGTCAAACAATCGACGAAAGCGTCGATAACATTTGACTTAAGCAAATCCCGAAATAGAAGCATATAGAATCCTTGTGCATCGACGGCGGCAAAGTCGCTTTGCCAAACGACGTCGCTGCATAAGTATTAATCGTACAATTAAAAAGTAATCAAACAAAAACAATCGAAACATTGAAGAAAACGGTACCTAAGCTTCTTTGCTTTAAGGTACGTGTCGATGCACCATCGCTGCTCCGCATGGATCTCCCGTCGGGCTGCATAGTCAAAGCTGTCCGCGTACTTGGAGCAGTATGCCACCGACGGCTCTCGAGCAGACTCGGTGGCCTCGACATCAACCACAACAGCTTTATTTTTTGCCTTACCCTTCTTTTGTGGCCGCTGAGGAGTTGAATCTGGTGTGAGAAAAGCCGAATTTCGCCGCTTTTTACGATCTTTTCGGCCTCGCACCGTTCGAGCAATCGACGAAGCCTTAGCCTCCTCAGCCTGATCCTCTGCGCCCTTATCCTCCTCGTCATCCTCTTGTTCTCCTTCTTCACTAACCTCATCCTCCGCTTGATCCCCATCACCAAACGCAACATTGCTCTCCTCGGCCTTCTCACCATCGCTAGGAGCCATCTCCTCGGCCATCTCCTTTCTGGCCTTCTCACCTTCGCTATGAACCATATCCTGTGCCTTATCATCGCCCTCACTGTAATCCTGTTCCTCGGCCCTATCCTCATCCATATCATCGCGCTCCATGTTAGCCATATCGGGTGCCTTATCATCGCCATCATCCTCGCACACATCCTTGTCCTTAGCCTCAACCACTTCCTCCTCCATCGCATCCTCGTTGGACATATCAACCTTCGACGTCCGACCACTTGACCGTAGATCTCTTATAAGCTCGTTCTTCGATCTCAACTCGGCTTCTAACCACTCCACACGAGCACTCATGTCTAAATGAGATCCGTCAACTCCTCCATCAACCTTAACCACACACAATTCATTAAACAGTTAGAGACAAAGCAAATAATACCTAAAAAAGTATGGAATTTTATACCTCCGGAAGCAAATTTATCGGATGCACAAACTTCACCTCCTTCTTCGTTGGGTATATTGGGACAACAGAGGCAATTGCAGCCAATTTAGCCTCCGCAGCGATTACGTCATTCGGCTTCCTACTTTCTTCCCAATTGAACATTCGGGGAAACATATATATTTCCCGCATCTGCGCCAAGGAGGGCACGTGCTCATACACCCAAATCTGAAAGTTGCCAAAGCATTGAATTCATCAATAAACACATAATCAAAAAGGTAAACTGACAACGTAAAGTATTACCATTAGCCCAATAGTGCACCCGTTCATCATCAGGCTGGACGAGTCGACCCGCATTGAATTCGCAACAATCTGCTTTATCTCCGCAACCAAAAACTCGTGTACCGCCTTTCCCCATACGTACTCCCCCATCAAGTCGACATCGTCGACGTACGCATTCACGAACTTTGGGTTTTTTGAAGTCTCCATCGGGAACAATACAGAGTTAAACAAGAAAAGAGCAAACAACCTAACAAACTCATCTGTGTTCTCCCTCCCAGGCTCTCCTACGAACTTCTTCAACAACTCTAAGATTTTCTTACGGGTTACGTTGCCATTTTTCCCCCCGAAAAGTTGATCAACGGTTTTCGATTTCATTCTAGAATTTAGGTCAACGGATTGTCCTACATTATGCAAGGCCATTACTATACTAAATTCCTGTGGGGAGAATACCACATTCGTATTCTCCCCCAACCTAAACGTGTTGGCCTCTACACTATAACGCTTTATCAATGCCACAATTCGAGCAAACGAATGAGACATCTTACGCATATCTAAAAAAAATGAAACGGGGACCTTCTTATAGCTTCTATTTGATCAGGGGTCATGCTATCCTTCAAACTGCTGATGGTAGATCGAAAGAGCGTAGGATGGCACCTGGAAGACAGTTCAAATCCTTTCCGCGGAGGCATTTCTGCAAAAAAAAAAAAGCAAAACTGTAAACAAGCAATACCATTTTATTAACACAGGGGTACCAATTTGCCCAAACAGAGGGTACCAAATGGAGTGATAAAGTAGTACCAATAAAATTTACCCCATTTTCGAAAAACACTTTTATCAAACAGTACCATTTTATTCACACGAGGGGTACCAATTTGCCCAAACGGAGGGTACCAAATGCTTGATAATGTCGTACCAAAAACTTTTGACCCCATTTTCGAAAAACCCACTGTTAACAAGCAGTACCATTTCATTGCCACAAGGAGTACCAATTTGCCATAACAGAGAGTACCAAATGCATTCATAATGTAGTACCAAAAAAATTGGACTCCATTTTCGAAAAACCCACTGCTAACAAGCAGTACCATTTTATAACACAAGAAGTACCAATTTGCCCTAACAGAGGGTACCAAAGGCAGTCATAATGTAGTACCAAAACAAATTTGACGTCATTCAAAAAAACCATTCTTAACAAGCACTACCATTTTATTCACACATGAGGTACCATTTTCTCAAACATAGAGTACCAAAACCAATTGACCCCATACGGAAAAACTACTGTTAAACACGCAGTACCATTTTATTCACGCAAGGGGTACCAATTTGCCGAAAGTACCAAAACCAATGATAAGGGCTTACCAAAACAAAAATTGACCCACGCGAGAAAACCTAAATCGACTCACTTGAGAAACCAAAATCGACCCATTCCAAATACCCAAAATCGAGACTATCCCCATCTGAGCACGCACAGAAAAACCCTAATTTAGCCCCAAATCAATCTCATTCCAAAAACACACAGCAATTGATGCGAAAACTAACTGAAAATGCTTAAACACAACGAATTACGACAAAATCAAACTAGATACAAGCCCATTCAATATCGCGACGACGAACGAGTGGACAGACGACGGAAATACGGTGAATGACTTACCTATCGATTTCAGACAGGCAATACCACGAAGAACGAGTAGACAAAGGCGCAAAACCGCAAGGAATGAAGGGAACAAGGTCGATTACTGGGACTTCCTCGCGCGATTTCGAAGAGGGTTGATCGGTTTTTTTCTTTTTTTTGGAACGAAGGAACGAGCGTGAAACAATAAGAAAAGCTGGTAAAAATGTAATGCTGTTTTAGTAGGGGTAAATCCGTCAGTTAGGTCCAGTAAAATAAAATTCAACTAGGTACCTAGTTTAAAAATCTATCTGACAAGGGACTGATCTGTTTTATATTTATTGATATAGGGATTAAGTGTAGAAGCCCCTAAAATGAATCCGTTATCTACAAATAAATTACATAGTGAAAGTTGCCCAAAAGATGTTTTAAGTTAGGTTTCAGGCTCTTGTTAGGAAATTTTTAAGGTTAAGGACCCGATTTTTGTAAAATTTAGAGATAATGACCTAAAATTTACGCAAGTGTTATACAGTATATATGAACTGGTATCAGACTATCGTTTTGTGTTATTACAGAAAGTGGTACTGCAGAACGATGAATTGGTACTGTAGAACCATGAAGTAGTACTACAGGTCCATGAAGTCGTACTGAAAAACACTTAAGTGTATCGAGTCCTTAAAAGTAAAAATTTCTGACAGGGGTCTGAAACCTAAATGAAACCTCTGTTGGGGTACGACATCAAATTGCCCATAAATAATATGAATTGTATTTAAGCACATTCTATGCATTTGGCATATACAAATATAATATATTATTTATATTTCAATTTTAAATTATAAATTTAATTTTATTAATTTTATATAAGAAAATTAATTTGATGACATAATTTATAATATATTGACAATATCATGGTAACTATTTAACTAATATAAATTAATGGGTTAAATTGTAAGCAAAACTGACAGACTATAATGGTAGTTTATAATCACCCCTCATCTTTAATATAATAGAATAAATAGATAGAATAGATAATGGTGGTGAGATGAAGTATAACGAGCTATTTATTTATAATTAAACATGGGTCTTTTATCCGACTTGTAACCACTTGTTAGGAGAAAAAATATACAGGATAATTTCCAATAATAGAATTAGGAAAATATTTTCTTGCTTTAGTTTTAATAGTATAAAATAGCACTTGGGCAAATTACCCCAACCAGTGTTGTCCACCGCAACGTTCGATGCGGGCAATGTTTTCCCCTGCACCATTGTTCCAAGTGGCGTTATCCCAAATACCCAACCAGCGTTGTCCAAAGCGGCATTATCTCAAGCTGCGATGTCCAAAGCGGCGTTGTCCCAAGCGGCGTGGTCCCCTGTAGCATTGTTCACATCGATAACATCCTCGCCGACATCAACATCCTCGCCGACATCAATCTCCACCGTAACGTTCGCTGCGGAAATGTTTTTCCTTTCGCATTGTCTCTAGCGGCATTGTTCACATCGACAACAACCTCGCCGACAACAGCATCCTCGCCGACATCAACATCTTCATCGACATCAATCTCCACCGCAACGTTCGCTGCGGCAGTGTTTTCAGTGGCGTTATCCCAATTATTCCAACCAGCATTGTCCAAAGCGGCATTGTCCCAAGCGGCATTTTCCCCTGCAGCATTGTCCCCTGCAGCATTGTCCCCTGCAACATGAAATTTTCACCACACACCTTGCATCGCCGCCAAACCAATGCCCGTGTGTAAAATGTAGACCCGCTAAAGTAACACGCCCTCTCTCATGACACTTAGCGACATGCCGTAAGGACGCCCTCGTCTCTCTTAGAAAAACTCATCCATGGAGAGAGAGACAATATAGCGTCTTTTTCAGTCTCTCCACTTACCGACTTGGAGCTGCTTGCCGAACTTGCTCTACCTTTCGGACAATTTCTTTTCACGTGCCCAGATTGTCCACACGTCCAGAAAATCGCAGCTTGTTTCCCCTTGGAGTTCCTCTTCTTTCAGCCACCGACGAACAAAGCTTGATCTTCCGGTGAATTGTTCCGTCCACCATCTAGCATTCTCTCATCCGTCAGAAGTTTACCGGTGAATTCAGAAAATATAATCTTCTCTGTCCCATGGATCACGATCGGCTTCATGTGTTCATAAGAAGGTGGAAGAGACCAGATGAGTCTCAGGGCCTGATCCTCATCGTCAATCTTCACTCCAATGGATTCCAATCCCGAGAAAATCCCGTTGAGAACGCTTAAGTGATTTGAGATGCTTTGACCTTCAGTCATCCGCAATGTATGAAATTGCTCCTTCAGATACACCCGATTTGAAACGCTTTTAGTCTGATACAACTCTTCGAGCTTTTCCCACAACGCTTTTGCCTTCGAGATTCCATGCACATTTGCAAGGACATTTTTGGCCAGACATAGTCGTACCTCACTTGTTGCACTCAAATCCAGTTCCTCCCAATCATCATCGTTTACTCCTGATTTGCTCGCACCAGCTGTTTCCTCAGTGCTGCTGGTAGCACTGTCTTTGAGAATTTCCTTGTCCTTCAAAGCCTTGTGTAACCCCGACTAAATCAATACATCCTTGACTTGCACTTGCCACAAACCAAAGTTGATTCTTTCGTCGAATTTCTCCACATCAAATCTCAATAAATACGAAAACCTATTTCCAGATATCTTCGTGGATTAGTGAAAACGAACTTCGCAGAAAATTGAACAGCAATTCGTCTGTCGAAAACCCTTCTGCGCTCAAGCTCTACCCATCGCTAGCTCCACTGCACGAACAAACCTCATGGGTATCTTTTCTGACGTGGAAGATCAGACAAACATGCAACCACAAAGCATACTCAGAACGCCAATTATGTTTAACCTCGCTCTAATACCACTTGTTGGGAAATCCGATCGTACCCGAATTCTGCCCAAGATCCGCCAGAAATATTAAAACTAGAGAACACAAAAATTTAACGTGGAAAACCCTCTGTTAATGAAGAGGGAAAAACCACCCGGGCAACAAGGCCACAGAAAATCTACTATGTGAATATTACAATCACACAATTCTTCTACGCACGCCTACACCCAAAACCCACAATTAACACCCGAAAGTAATTCTACCGGCTAACTTAAACTCTCACCCAAGGGAATTTTCCTAGAGTTAATTGTTAACATAAATAACTTTCTAATGTGTTGATGTGTCTATAATTCAGGGTATAGCCCTCCTTATATAGAAGAGGGAACCCCCATGCCTTATGTTTTATCCAGTGTGGGATAGATAACAAAGGCAAAAGAATGGACCTAAGTTCAACACTACTTTTCCTAAAATGTTAACCGTTAAGGGAGTACATTTTTTTAATTTTATATAATTTATATCCAACACGCCGCCTCACGTCTAGACTGATTTCTTTATTTTCTAGCCTAGACGTGTAACTCTCATAAATGGATGGTCGTGAGGATTCGTACCTAGGACCTACGGGCCCCTAAGCTCTGATATCATGTTAAGTGACCATTTTTCCTAGAAGGTTAACCCTTAAAGGAGTGCATCACTTTTTAATTTATATAATTTATATCCAACAAAACATACTTGAGTTCGCATTATAAGACATGTTATGGTCAATTTACTCATCAAAATGGTATTTCAGGATAAATAATGACTGAGCGAACCGTAAAAATGGTACTTCATTAAAATCACATTGTTGGTGCTTAAAATTTAAATATGTCATTTTAGTTGGTAAACTTTGCAAACTTGTAACTTTTTGTTATTTTGACATAAAGAACCGATAAAAGAACCGAAAGAGAACAATTTGCAGAGTTCAGGAACCCAAACGAAATTGAAATACCGCTTTTGTAATTATAGTTTTTTCTAGAAATACCGTTGATTTTGGGTCCTATTGAACTGCATTGAAATATTGTGGCCCAACCCAAGTTAGCAGTACAAATTGATTAAGCGATTGATGGGGTCTTTACACATAAATACCCCCTCTGTAAAAAAACTTGTAATTTAGTACCATGTCAGCATTTCTTTATATGTAGATAGCTACCAAATAAATGTTTTGCACATAGGTACCCGATTCGCCGCAGGTACGCCATACAACACATTTGGGTACTCTATATCAACGTATTGTGGAACGTAATACGTTTAGAAAATGGTACGTCGTATTAGCACATTTAGGTACGCCTTATTTATACATTAGGTACGTCGTACAACCACATTTAGGTACCATATATCAACGTGTTATGGTACGCAATACAACACAGGAAGGTACAACATGACTGAAGAGGCTGATACAAATTAAATCGGGTACCTATCTGTAAAAATTCTGACGTAGGTACTGATGTGTAAGTTTTATTCAAATGTATTTATACCAAGGTCCGTAACCGTATAATGGGCTTCCAACTAATCTCGGGCCGAAAAAATAAAAACAAAACAGAACCTAAAAAATCCACACGTTATCCAAGAGTCCGAACCGACCCGGATTTCAAATTTCAAAATTCAAAACAGCGCCAATCGTCGATAAAATCCCTATTTTCGTCATCTCCTTCTCCAACGGCACTCACAAGTGACACCGAAGACACACTCTCTGTGTCCCTCTGAAACAAGCAAAAAATGGCGACAACTAAGAAGATCCCCCTAACGACAAGCAACAACGCCAACACCGCCGCCGCCGGAAACAAGGGCAAGACCATCGAGCAAGTCTACCAAAAGAAAACCCAGTTGGAGCACATCCTCCTCCGCCCCGACACATACATCGGATCCATCGAAAAGCACACGCAAACCCTATGGATCTTCGACGAAACCACGCAGAGCATGGTTTACAAGCCCATCACCTACGTGCCTGGGCTGTACAAGATCTTCGACGAGATTCTCGTCAATGCTGCGGATAACAAGCAGAGAGATCCAACTATGGACTCAGTTAAGGTGAAGATTGATGTAGAGATGAATGAGATTAGCGTTTATAATAATGGAGATGGCGTGCCTGTTGAGGTTCATCAGGAGGAACACGTGTATGTGCCCGAGTTGATTTTTGGGCATCTTTTGACGAGTAGTAATTACGACGACGGAGAGAAGAAGACTACGGGTGGGAGAAATGGGTATGGAGCGAAGCTGACTAATATTTTCTCCAACGAGTTCGTGGTGGAGACTGCCGATGGAAGGAGACAGAAGAAATACAAGCAGGTATTTAGTGTTCGATCGAGAAATTATAATGATGTAGTAATCATGAGGTTATATGAAATGCTTGCTTTCCTTTTTGAAATTTATATATGGGTGTGCTTGCTGATGATTTCATAGAGTTAATTGGGACTAAGATTCTGGAAATTAGTTAATCTAATGCGCTTCTTCCATGCTTGTTTGATTACACTGTTGCTTATGCGCTACTTCTTGCTTTGGAGTATGATCTTTCACTGTCATATCGATGTTTTCGTCGAAGCTTATCGTGGGAGTTTTAGATTTACCCCACTTTTGTTTTATTATGAAGGTTTTCTCGAACAACATGGGAACAAAATCTGAGCCTGTCATCACGAAATGCAAAGCAAATGAGAACTGGACTAAAATCTCATTCAAGCCAGATTTGGCGAAATTCGGCATGCTTTATCTAGAGGAAGATGTTGTAGCACTGATGAAGAAGCGTGTGATTGATGTCGCTGGGTGTCTTGGAAAGACAGTGAAGGTTGAACTGAATGGGCGTGTCTTTCATTTCAAATCATTTTCGAACTACTGCGACCTTTATCTTAAAGCTCCTGCCAATGCCATCACAGAACCACTCCCAAGGTTTTGACATGTTTCCTGTTCCTTTAATCATTACTTTTTATTCAATTGTATATTGTACTCATGTCTGACAAAATGGGACTGTTTCAGGTTTGAAGAAGAAGTGCATGAAAGGTGGCAAATCTGTATCAGTAGAAGTGAAGGACAGTTCCAACAGGTATTTGCAAGTGGATTATTTCATTTGTATTGGCAGTTCAAACTTACAAGCACAGCTTGCAGCCACACGCTATCATTAGCATACCCCATGTGAATTGAAATGGCTTATTCGTCGTTAAATATTTTACCAGGTGAGCTTTGTAAATGGAATTTCAACTATTAAAGGAGGGACTCATGTGGATTATGTCACCAACAAGATCACAAGCCATCTGGTTAACGTAATGAAAAACAAGAACAAGAAAAATAAGAAATTCGACATCAAGCCTCATGCTATCAAGACTCATTTGTGGGTGTTTGTCAATGCCCTCATTGACAACCCTGCATTTGATTCTCAAACAAAAGAAACCCTGACACTTCGTGCTGGTAGTTTTGGTTCATCATGGGATTTCACTCCAAAATTTCTGGATAAAGGTTAGTTTTCTGTCTCTGTTCAAACAGCCATTATAGTCCAAAGTTAGTTCTGTGTTCTTTGATCTTTGCTTGGAACTTTAATCGATTATCTTATATATGCAGTGGCCAAATCGGATATCATGAAAAATATTGAGGAATGGGCGGAATTTAAACAGAAGAAAGATCTTAAGAAGACTGATGGATCAAAGGATCGGAGGATCTATGGATTAACCAAGCTAGCTGATGCTAATGAGGCAGGAGGCAAAAATTCCGACAAATGTACCTTAATTCTTACAGAAGGAGATTCAGCTAAAGCATTAGCAGTAAGTTCTGATCTATATCTTTGTAGAAGTAGTATTTCTCTTAATGTTTACAAGGATCTCACTCTGAGTCTCATTTAGATCGCTGGACTTTCGGTAGTTGGACGAGATCACTATGGTGTGTTTCCTCTGAGAGGTAAATTGCTTAATGTGAGAGAAGCAAGTCATAATCAGCTAACACAGAATCAGGAAATTCAACATATCAAACAAATTTTGGGACTTCAACATGGCAAACAGTATGAAAGTGTCAAATCGCTAAGATATGGACACTTGATGATAATGACTGATCAGGTACCACACTCATGATACTTCATGGTTTTTCCTGTGCTGTGGTGCAAAGAATGATTTATGGTTAACTTGTTACGTTATTTGAAACTGGTTACCTTCTAGGATCATGATGGTTCCCACATCAAAGGACTCCTGATCAATTTCATCCATTCATTCTGGCCATCTTTGCTTCAAGTTCCTTCTTTCCTGCTGGAGTTCATTACTCCTATTGTGAAGGTACCTAATATGATCTTCTTTTCAGTTCTTATACTGTATCCTTGATTTTTACCTTTACCTAATTCTGATGTATTATATTGAAGGCTACGCGTAAAGACGGAAAGAAAAAGCTTTCGTTTTATACAATGCCCGAGTATGAGAGTTGGAAGCATAGTCTGGGGGTAGATGCTCGAAATTGGTCTATCAAATACTATAAGGTTGGTGCTATCAAGAAAAAGTAAATATTCTGTATATGTGTTTACAGTAATGTTTAAGGCATTACCAAAATATATTTTCACTTCTGCTGTCATGCTTGTAGGGGTTGGGGACAAGCACAGATCAGGAAGGTAAGGAGTACTTTCAGGCTCTCGACATGCACAAGAAGGATTTTGTATGGCAAGACGAACAAGATGGTGATGCAATAGAACTTGCCTTCAGCAAGAAGAAGATAGAAGCAAGGAAGAGTTGGCTCAGACAATTTGAGGTTTTTTATTCAATCAATTATGAGTTTTTTGCCCTAACCGAATAAGCATTATGTACAGATACTTATATCTTACGCTTTGTGTAATGTTGCAGCCTGGGACATACCTCGACCAGAAAGAAAAACTTATCAAGTACCGAGACTTTGTCCATAAGGAACTCGTTCTGTTCTCCATAGCAGACCTTCAGAGATCGATTCCGTCCATGGTTGATGGTTTAAAACCGGGCCAGAGGAAGATTCTCTTCTGTTCATTCAAGAGGAACTTTGTGAAGGAAGCAAAAGTCGCACAATTCTCTGGATATGTGTCTGAACATTCTGCTTACCACCACGGAGAGCAGAGTCTGGCAAGCACAATAATTGGCATGGCACAGAATTACATAGGCAGCAACAACATAAATCTTCTTGTACCGAGTGGTCAGTTTGGTACACGGGGTCAGGTTAGGAGGCCGCCGTTTAAAAATTTATTTATCGTCCTCTCATTGTTCATGCACCTTCTCAACCTATAAACTTTTTGTTATCAGGGAGGCAAAGATCATGCCAGTGCTAGGTATATCTACACTCAGCTGTCTCCTATCACGCGATACTTATTTCCAAAGGCGGATGACATTCTCCTTAACTATCTGAATGAAGATGGACAACCGATTGAACCTACTTGGTACGAATATTCTTATTTCCTTTTGATATCCAAAAACTGATTCAGAGAGCTTTGAAAACAAATAATTTTTATTCTTTTCTGCAGGTACATGCCAGTGATACCAACAGTTTTGGTAAATGGAAGTGAAGGAATAGGCACAGGATGGAGTTCGTTCATTCCAAATTATAACCCTTTAGACATCATTGCCAATGTGAGGCATTTGTTGAATGATGAAGAGATGGATCCCATGCATCCGTGGTACAGAGGATTCATGGGAAGGATCGAGAAAACGGCTACGAAAGAATCTGGGGTGAGCTATACAATCAGTGGAATCATTGAGGAAGTTGATGACACCACTCTGAGAATAACTGAGCTACCAATTCGGAAATGGACTCAGGACTACAAGGAGTTTTTGGAGTCCGTTTCTGCGGAGAATGATAAGAGCAAAGATCCATTTATTGAGGTACTGTGACTACTTTCCCTATATGTTATGTTCTGAAAGGATAGCGATTTCATGTAGTGTGATCTTGCAGGGCTGCAGCGATAACAGTGGTGGTGAAGTTGTGCATTTTTTGGTTTACATGTCACCTGAAAAGCTTGCTGAGGCCAAGCAAGAGGGCTTGCTCAAGAAGTTTAAGCTGACTACTACAATAAGTACAAGCAACATGCATCTGTTTGACCCGAAAGGCATAATCAAGAAATACGATAATCCCGAACAGAGTATGAGATGAAAATATGCTACCCCAAGCTATTTATTATTTCATTTTGTTTTAAATGTTGTTTCTCTATCTCTGCAGTTCTTGAAGAATTTTTTCGCATAAGGCTTGACTTCTACGAGAAGAGGAAGGTAAGCTTAATCGGATAGGAAAATCTGCTGATGTTTGTGTGCGCCTGACACGTAACTTACAGATTGACTTTGGTTTTGCAGAAAGCTTTATTAGCAAACCTTCAGCTGGATCTCGTTAAATGCAGTAACAAGTATAGATTCATTCACGGTGTTGTTGAAGGCAGTATAGTGGTAAGCAACCGAAAAAGGGCTGATTTGCTCCTGGAGTTGAAGGCGAAGGGTTTCACTCCTTTCCCCAAGAAGAAAAACGAGGCAGAAGTTGCTATTGCTGGCTCAACTGACGATGCTGAGGAGACAGAAGAGAGCAATGAAGAGGTTGTTGGCCCAGGAGTTTCTGCTGGTGACTATGACTATTTGCTGTCTTTGGCAATAGGAACTCTAACTCGTGAGAAGATGGAGGAGTTGCGTAAGGAGAATGATAAGCTTACACAAGAGGTTGAGGAGTTGACAAGAATGCCGGTTAAGACAATGTGGATGAATGATCTTGACATGCTTGAGAAAAAATTTGTTGAGGTATGCTTTCAAAAGTAAAATATTATATGTTGGTCGTGAGTGGTTCTGACCTGTGTTTATTCGTTTTTTAAGGAAATCGATGAAACTGAAAAGAGAAGGGAGAAGGACAGGAAAAGGATGCTTGGCGATGCAAAGATATCGAGGCCAGTGCTGAAGAATCCACGCAAGAACACAAAGAAAGCAGCAGCAAGCAAGAAAGAGTCTGACCAAATGGAAACATCAGACAATACCACGATTGATACCGGTTGGTTTTCTGTAAGGATCTCTTTATTTAAATAACTATCACTTATCAGATCCTCACTTCACATCATATCTTATCAGATAATGCTGCTGTAGTAGAAAAACCAAAGGGAAAAGCACCAGCTAAAAAGAGAGCTCCTGCGAGAAAGGTCTGAAAATTTCCTCCCATTTGATAGACTTTGTCACCATTTAATTCGTACACAATGTAGCTTATGCTCCTATCTTCAACCTCATGTCATTGCAGAAAACTGTAGCTGCTGTTGAAGAGGAAGATGAGGATGATGAAGAAGTTGCTGACTTAAGACAACGCATAGCATCTTACAACTTTGACTCCTCCCCTGATCCCCCAGAAGGTGATTATTAATTCATGCTTTTACTATGTGAAACCTGAAGTTTTTCGCCTCTTGACCATGACTCTGTCTCTATGTTGAGACGGGCCTTTCAAATTATGACTATTACAAAATTGTTTCAATTTTCTCTCATGCTACCCCAAAAACTCTACTAGTTTAATTGCAACATAGTCTGTCTTATGCCCCACTAAATGAAATGTTTGTGTAATAGAGGATCCTGGAACTATGCTCATGAGTTTCACATCTTTATTTTTCTGCTATTTCTGGAGAAGATTAACTGCTGACATTGCTCTCCATTTCTTCTTGCAGATATGGAAAAAGACACCACCACCATTAACCCCAATGCTGATGCTATTCAAATCGCTGACGACGATGACGACTTTGATCCCAAAAAGAAAGGCGGGAAAAAGCCAACCAAAGCCTCTACAAAACCCCCGCCAGCCGCCGCCAAGAAGCGAGGCCCAGCCACCACGAAATCTCAGGCCACAAATGCAGGTCAGAAGCAAGCCAATGATGCTCTAAAAGAAGCCGAGGATTCTCCTGAGAGGAAAATGAGGAGAATGAGGCCTTCTCCTTTTAACAAGAAGAGCAGTTCTTTTCTTGGAAGGCCCTCCATAGATGTTGAAGAAGAGGAAGAAGAAGGAGGTCGTAGAGTTGAGATTGAAGAAGAGCAAAGGCCTCCTCTGGCTGCTGCTAAAGCTAGGCCTCAGAGGGCTGCTCGTGGGCGTGCGACTTATGTAGTAAGCGATGATTCTGTGAGCGATGATGATCCTATCGTTGATCTTGACGATGAAGATGATGATGATTTCGATGGTGATGATTAAGTGAACGTCGATATGTTAGCCTCTGTTGTGTTTGTTCTTGGATGAAGGGTAATATTTCGAACATCTTTATTTAGTATTCCTCTGATCTGTTTAAGGGTTGAGTTTTTATATTGTCTGATGCTTTAGCAGACAATGAATTGCAATGTTGCTGCATGTTCAATGAAGTTCGTTGAATTCTAGTTTTATAATCCTTGTAAAGATAATTTAGTTGTTTCGTTTGTTATTGTGTATTGTGATCATGTTTAATTATGATGAAGATTGCTTGCAATGTTGCAGTAGAATCACTTTGAAATGCATATAATTTAATCAGCTTGGTGCTAAGCTAACCCATGTTTCTAAAAGTCAAAAGATTTCAATCTCAAATGAAATAATAAAATATACGTAAGGGAACTGAAAGTTGCAGTAATTTATTACTTCGTTCAGTGGTAAACGAGTTATTCTTCAAGATTGTAACGCATGCATAACCTATAATTTATCAAATGTACTACTTACTATGGCAATTTCAAAGAGATACATTTTGGAAAGAACATAATAAATGTAGTCAAAACTATTAAAGAGCATTTCCCCCCATATGATATTATATTCTAACAGCCAGCCTTAAAACCCACGTTTTAAGCCAGCCCATCACGACCACCTCCTAAACTTCAACGTTCTTTCCAACCAAAAAGAAAAAGAAAAAGAATATTCATTTCATATAAAAGTCAGACGATCGAACTAATTCTCTATCCTTACCTTAATAAAAACTATTCTCTCTAACTTCCCTTCAGATCCCAAGACAAGATGCCTCGTGGAACCCTCGAAGTTCTCCTCGTCAGTGCTAAAGGCATAGACAACACAGATTTTCTATGTACGTTGTTAATCAGTTCACTTTTCTTACATTATTTGTATAACTTTTCATTCTTGCGTAGATGTTAGTATCGTTTGCTGATCTGAGCCTGAGATTTCATCTGAATGTTCCCCAACTTTACAACCCAGGAAAAAAAATTTGATTTTCTTCTTACTTCGATCCATGAATTGCCGTTGACTTTAACAATTTCAACGATCTGATGTATTTGTAATAATGGATTATTGAACTATGTAGCCGGGTCGATCCTTATGCCATTCTCACTCTTCGAACGCAGGAGAAGAAAAGCAGTGTTGCATCAGGTAATATTATACCATATATCTACGCACATGTGTACATATATATATACATATTCCATTTCAAAATATTCATCTAGTTTTGAATATATATTGTGCAGGCGAAGGTACAGACCTTGAGTGGAACGAGACGTTCTTGTTCACAATCTCAAGCGGCGTTGAAGAACTTAAGATAAAGCTAATGGACAAAGACACTTTTACTAGCGATGATTTCGTTGGAGAAGCAATGTAAGTCTACCCCTTTTATTACATATATAATATACAGCATTGGAGATTTATTTTATTGAAATAATTCAATAAAATTTAGAATACCTTTGGGGCCGGTGTTTGAGGTGGAGGAACTTCCTACCACTTCTTACAACGTTGTAAAGGATGAGAAATACTGTGGAGAGATTAGGGTTGCCCTCAAGTTCGTTTATGAGGTTTGTACCATGTATTATTCTTTGTTATTTCATTTTATTTTTCGTAATAATTTCTGCTATTTTGACATTTTGTTGAGACCATATTCTTACTTCACTGCAGAGAAGTGCAGATTGCGAAGAGGATGAGAGCTTCGGTGGATGGAAAGAGTCATCAATTGAGTGAATGTTGTAAGAGAAGAAGCTCCGTTTGAAGTTGTTTTGAAAACGTTTTGCTTTTGCTTTTTTGCTATTATTCGAATTGTTTGCCTCGAAAAAAAAAATTCTAATGATTTGATGATGTGATATTTGCATATAACCTATTCTCTTCTTTCCCAAATGTTTGTGTACATTTGGGAATTGACGGTAATTACGAACATTTGGGAATTGACGGTAATTACGAAACACTGAATATTTTAATAATATAGTACAATTAAAAGGTAAAAAATGTATATATTTGACACGTCTTTTAAGAATATTTAATATTATTATATTGATTGTTTGTGATAGTTTTTTGCTAAATAAGAAAATGTACAAAAGATGTTGTCACGCCCCGACCCGCATCACAGGCGCGACAGCCGCCGCGTTTCTCAATAAACGCTAGGCTCGATATCACCCATTTGTCGTAGAATGATACGAAAACGCGAACAAGAAGTAAAATAACATACTTATATATGTCAAAGATGTTTTATACAAAACAGCCAACGGTCTCGACATATTAAACAAACGAAGGAAGGAATTTACAAATAAAATCTCCTTCCAAAAGTAACACTGCCAGTGGATCCAAGGAAAATGACTACTGTACCCAAAAGGATGAAAAGGCAGCAGAAGCAACGATCGTAAAACGGCGACCTCCCGTCAAAAGGTATCCACAACCTAAGAGATGGATTTAAAGAATGGGGTGAGCAAAGCTCAGTGAGGAGATAATACGGACACACCTTCCCTCTCTGAAGGTGCGTCCTCCACGATGACATCGAGTCAAACAAAATACCCCAGCGCCCTTACTTGATAAATCCTAACACTAGTATGACAAATACAACATCTAACCACAACAGGACATGACACATAGATTAGTATAATCCATAACATAGTATCAGAATCATATCAACGACGCGTGGGTGGCCAACTCTCCCTCAAACTGAACTCCCCGTCGAGAGTCAGACGAGTCCGTCGCCGTACTCTAGCCCATGAACCTAACTGACACATCCACGACTATAATATGCATGTCCCACACACGGCGACGTTGGCCTATCTAATCTCCCGACCACCCTTCAACAATAATCAATAGTATCATATGGCACTAGAAGGGTGCACTCGTTGGGCCTCACTCACCCGGGTGTGCCAAGCCACGTGCTACTACTCGATTTGCCACTCTCCACTCACCCGAACGTGGCCATTCGGGCTACTACACTTGGTACCAAGTTTATGCAACAACAAAAACTGACCAATACGATAATTCGTATAAGCAATCAAGTCATAGAATGATATAGTATCACATTACCATATCAAGCAATAGCTCGTATAACTGTCACCCAAATCACACGGACTTATACTATAAATACCAACCAATATTAACACCCTATAATCGGCAAGGCTCACTATGCCCAAAGAATAACCCATGATGTAACCGCATGTACAAAGACGACATATCACGATGATATAGAATGACGAAATAAAAAACGACACGACGAGGTCCACACTTCCCGTGAAAGGAAGGCGTCCCCGTATTACCCACTCACCGTGTCAAATCCTAGCGTTTCTCAAGACCCGAAGCTGCCCTCGAGCCCTCGACTGATGTTCCTTCACCTAATAAGATGATAACGACCAACTTTACCGTTAGAAATTTCCTTCAAGTTGCTGTAATTTTTCAGATTCGTATCAACTACTTCAAAAAACATAGAAAATTGTAGGATTGTCCGATTGAGATGGTTTCGGTGGCTATGAACAGGTTGGGAAGTTAGCTTTCGATAGAAACAAGTCTCAAAGGAATCGGATAAGTATAAGTGGGTCAAAATCCAGAAACACTACCACTGCGACAGCACAATTTTTGCAAAAACAACAGTTTTTTTCAGATTTGCGCTGTTAGCTTAAAAAATTCACAAAAAATCGATGAATGAACGGATTGAACCGATTCAAGTGGATATGAACACCTAAGAGAGTTACCTTTCCACTGAAACAAGTTTCGTAAGAATCCGATAACTGTAGCTAGGTCAAAACGCGAAATACAAGAGCTGCGAAAACCAGAAAATTTACAGCAGAGATTTTGGTTTCGAAACTGATTTTAGTTGGAAACTAAACACTTCTTACCTCTATATAGCTCGATTTCAGCAAGCTCTATACCTAGATGATCAAGTTTCTGAGATTTCTCCCTTTCTCTTTGCTTAAGCGGTGGGTTCCTCACATAGGAAATGCTAAGTGCTCGTTTGGTTGACATGTTTATATTTAGGAGGGTTTAAAGTAAGGATTTATATAAAACAAATGGGTATAAATAAAATATTGTTTGGTTAGTGGGTTTAAATAAACACATGTGAGGGGGTGTGTTTATCTAAACTCAGCTGCATGGGTTTAGAGTGGTTTTATATAAACCCGTGGTTTAGATAAACATGCGAACCAAACACACTAAGATATCATAAACCCACCTTTAAAATACCTAAACCCTCCAACCAAACAAGCACTAAGTGAGATGAAAATGATGAAAAAGAAGGTATTTAATCCATCTATTTGGGCTCTTTGCTAGATTGGGCTGAATGTTTGTAGAAAAAAAATTGGGCCACAATTTAGATGTTATAGATGTGGACGATCGATTGAGTAAAATGTATAAAATGGTTTTGGACGAAGGGAGAATATGTTTTATCAGACATATAGACACACCTCGGAGAAAACAAATAGAGAAATTGTCTACTAATTAGTGACAAAGAAATATACATTTATCACAAAGAAATATACACGACAATAATCACAGTGAAAAACCCTTCTCATCAAATAAATAAGTAGAAACATTGTGAGTGAATCTCAAGCAAGCAAATGGGGCTACAAGTACAACATATGTTTCGTTGAATTATTGGTCAACGTTTTATCGAATTTACCTGCCTCTAATTACGATCCGACCCGGCGGGAATCGGATAATTCGACCCGTTAAAAATTAGTCTCATTTCAACATCGGGTTATTTGTGGTGTTCAGAGATCGGATCCAAATCAAGTTGTGTTTCTCACCGGCGCGTGTTGACAAGCTCTCGCTGCCCGCGCGTGCGTTGACGCGACATGAGTAGCAGCAGGCGAGTGCTGATCGTCGGAGGCACGGGATACTTGGGTCAGCACCTCCTACAGAGCCTCGCCGATTCCCCTTACGCGCTCGCTTTCACGCACCATTCCGCGTCTCCACCCCACGCGCTGCTCGGCGCACTTCCGCGCGCTCTCGCCTTCCGCGTCGATCTACGCACCGGCGGTGGTCTCGAAGACGTCGCAAGCTCTTTCGGACAGGTCATTTTCTATCGTCCGATTTCGGAATTGTTGCGATGCTTAGCTGCGAAAAATTAAGGCTTAGCTGTGAAGAAAAAACTATGTCTCTTGCAGCCCGATGTGGTGATAAATTGTGCTGCGATTTCTGTCCCTCGTGCGTGTGAGATTGATGCCGAAGCTGCGATGGCCGTAAACGTTCCAATTGCTCTTGTAAAATGGCTGTCAAGCTTGGAAGGGAACGATGCCCTTTTGGTTCATTTGTCTACTGATCAAGGTTTGATCTCATTCTCAGACATGCTATTGATCGAACGTATATAGAATGGTTTGCAACAGTGAGAGGAAAAGTGGATCTTTTCTTTTCCTGAAAACAAAGATTGAAAGTAATAGCATGAGAGGAAGGTTGTCGGAGGAAGAATGAAACAGTATTGGATAGTGGAATCCAATTATATTTTGATTTTGAGTCGTGTTTCTGAATCTTGCATTATCGATTATAAGAGTAGTTGATTAATTTTGTCAGAAGGATCGGACATCAAGGTTGATTCGTGCGAGGCATTGAGATTGATGGTTAAATCCAGGGGATATGTGTTTCTTCAACTCGTTCAGGAAATATATGCTCGTTTTCTGAATTCGCAGTTTGGATTCCTCGAGAGTCTTTTAGACTGTCTTTCTTGACAGATTTGAAGTGAATATCTCAAATTACGTGATTTTGAACTCTTTCAGTGTATGAAGGGACCAAATCATTCTACAAAGAAGACGACGAAACTATTCCAGTGAACATTTACGCTAAATCTAAGCTTGAAGCAGAGCGTTACATATTTGGGAGCTATCAAAATTTTGCAATCTTGAGGAGCAGCATTATATATGGTCCACAAACTATCTCACCAGTCCCTAAATCTCTTCCAATTCAGGTGAGTTTATGTCTCTGTACTTGAAATTCTCTGTAGTTTTCTTGAAATTCTTGAATCTTAACATGCATACAGTTGAAGTGGATCGACAGTATTCTTGCAAAGGGAGAACCCTTGGATTTCTTTCATGACGAGTTTCGCTGTCCCGTCTTTGTAAAGGACCTCGTCTCTCTCATTCAGAATCTCGCACACCAATGGATCTCAGGTGATTGTTTTTATTGGTCGACAGAGAAAAAGCAAATGCAGTTGCTTTTGAACGTTGGCGGACCAGACAGAGTATCACGAGTGCAAATGGCTGAAGCTGTGGCTCGTTTTAGAGGCTACGATACATCTTTGATCAGACAAGTATCTGCATCATCTGTATGTCCTAAAAGACTCTGCGTAAAAACAACATATTTCTTTTCTTACATGGATTGTCATTCTTCGGAGTTCATTTATTCGAACGTTTTAAGGTGGATCGTGGCGTAAAATCACCTGCTGATATTTCCATGGATATAAGCAGACTAATTCGTGTCATAGGCATCACTCCGATTTCTTATGCTGAAGGCGTGAGGTTGACGCTTGCTGCTGAAGATCATTCGTGACAGAAGTATGTCGTTATTTTTCAAGCGATTGACGCCTACTTGATGTGCACTGTTACGTCGTCGACTTTGCATTTTGTGTTTTGCTTTGACGCCTTATTAATGTCGAGAGAATTGCTTCAGTTTTGATAATTACTAAACTTGTCACAATATCTTTAAATTAATCAAGAGAAAATATTTTTTAGTTTTCATTTCCTTTTTCTCACCATTTGGTGAAGAAATTGTTTTTTTTCCATGGCTTTAGCTTAAACATAGTTCTATGTTTTCGTTTTTTTTTCTTTCCATCATCTATTTTTCTAAAAATCAAGCTTTTGATTATATATATATATATATATATATATATATATATATTTCTAATCAACCAAACACAAAAACTACCTATTTTTTCCATTATATTTTCTTTTCCTAGACCAAATTCTTTAAGGTGAATCTATAGAAAAATACCCAATTGAAATTTTTTTTTACACATAACTACCCATGTCAGAAAATTTTATAGATAGGTACCCGATTAATTTTACCAGTTTCTTTAGTCATATCGTACATTCCTGTGTGTATATTGCGTACTATAATACGTTTATATAGGGTACCTAAATGTGTTGAGATAGGGTACCCAAATGTGTTGTTTGGTGTACTTTGGGGGATCGGGTACCTATGTGCAAAAACTTTATTCTGTTAGGTACCTACATATAAAAAATCCTGACTGAGTACTAAATTACAAGTTTTTTTCCAAATAGGTACTTATGTGTAAAAACCCCATTCTTTAAATAGATCGCACCCTATATTAAAAGTGCCCGACACTCTAAAGGATTAAAAATTGAAGCCTGAAAAGGCATGAGTGAATTTTTTCTAGGGGTCTTTGCACATAAATACCCATTTGCATAAAAACTTGTAAGTCAGTACCCTGTTAGTATTTTTTATATGTAGGTACCTAATAGAATAATTTTTTTGCACATAGGTACCTGATCCGCCGTAGGTATGCCATAAAACATATTTAGGTACCCTATAACAACGTATTTTGGTATGTAATACGTTGAGAAAATGGTACGTCATATTTAACACACTAAAGTACCATATAGAAACCGTTTATGGTACCGTATAAACGCATGACGTGGTACACAATACACATAAAAAGGTACGGCAAGACTGAGAATATTGGTACAAACAGTGAAATAGATACCTATTTGTAAAAATTTCTGGCATATGTTCTGATTTGTAAATTTTTTATTCAATTGAGTATTTTTCTATTTTTTCCCAGTTAACGGTGATTTCATTCCATTCAAAAAAATGTACATGACTAAATAGCCCCATAGAAATCCCTTCAGTGACACTGGAACAGAAGGGACACAGCTCCATCAGGAGGGAAACTATAAAACACAGAAAGAAAGCAGACAAAAAGGATTATACTTTTGAAGATAAAAATAATAATTGGGAACAAAAAACCAAAAGCCAAAACACCATCAGAGCAGAACCCAGGTTCTTGAATCCACCAAGAAGATCACAACTGGATTTATAAGACACCCTAGCAATCAACATCTTCAGCGAATGCAAAAACCTGAAAAAAATCTGCAATCAGAAATGAGAAGAGATCGAAAATTGCACTAGCCTAGAGAACTCTAAAGTCCTACACTTTCAATCCCTCCATGGAAATATTCCCAATCTTCCAGAAACCAGATCTTCCAATCGAAAGTAACAAAATACTTAGGTAAGTTCAGAGAATTCATTCCACTCAAACATGGCATGGATCCATAGATTCCTTGATTTCCATAGCATCCAAAGGATGTATACAGTAAGTTGAACCCTCTCTTGGAACCAGTTCTTATATGATCCAACACAAATCCTCAACCACCATTTCTTGAAATTCACCGAACTACCTTGGATATCATCCCAAGTGATCGGTGCAATTTTCCATACATGTTGAGCTCTCGAGCAGGAGAAAAAATGTGATCAAGGCACTCCTCTGCACGGCCGCACCAATCGCAAATTGGATCAATGGGTATCCCTTCTTCATCAGATTATTCTTGGTGGGTAAAATATCATGAAATGCTCTCAACTAAAAGTGCTTAAGCTTGTTTTTAATCCTGAGTTTCCAACAATGTCTCCACATCGTAGCCATTTTATCTCCTCTATCACTGCTCTCAATGGAACCTTGTTTTCTTCTCTGATCAAGCACAATCCTATTACAGGCAGAAGCCACAATGAGCTGTCCACTTTCCTCAAAGTCCCAAATCAGCATATCTCGGGTTCTTGCTGTTGAATAGGAGTTCCAATGATGAGATCAGCAACCCAAGGACGGAACATTGAACGGATCAGATTAACATTCCAGCTGCCACCATCTGCATTGAAGAGATCACAAACCCAAACCAAATTATTTTGGCTACACGATAACAAGGTGATAAAACCGAAGAGGTCTTTAATCCACGGGGACTCCCAAATTTTAATCGTTTTTCCATCCCCAATTTTGAACCTAACACCAAGTTTAAGCACATAAATTGATTGATGCCAACACTTCCACAACCAAGATGAATTAGATGGGCACGAAGCTTGTAAAAGATCACCTGAGTGAAAATATTTGGCCTTTAAAATCTTAGCATAAGCAAATTTGGATGGCTAATCAATGTCCAGAGTTGCTTCGCAATAAGAGCATCATTAAATGATTGAATGGTGACCTCCTGTTTTATTAGAGCCCCATCAAAAAAATCGTGCAATAACGCTGGTAATCTCCTTACAAATATCAAATGGGAGTTTAAAGCAAGACTTAACAAACACTGGTAGTTCACTAACAATTGACTTGATAAAGACTTCTTTACGGCTGAGTTAAGGAATTGATTCTTCCAACTACCAAGTCTCCCTCTAATGGCTTCAAGGACAAACTTAAAAGGTCTCGATTTTCTACCAATGCCAACAGGCAAACCTAAGTATTTCGACCTAGCTTGCTCATTGATGTCACAAAGAGTCTGACAAATTAGTGCCTTGCTTTCAACAGAGGTATTTTTACTGAAGAAGATAGAGGACTTCTCAAGGTTCACAGATTGACTAGATGCGTTACAAAAGTGTCAAGCAGATTTTTTACCACAAGAGCAGATTCACTAACCTCACAAAAAATGATGGAGTCATCTGCAAAAAAGAGATGCGAGATTGGGTATTTTTCTATATATGTCACTTTTTTCTATTAAAAATTAGTTAAAGCACATAAAAAAGAGTATGCTAATAAATAAACGCCTTGAATTGAACAACATACATGATCAGTGCTTTCGTGACTGAATTTTCTGTTCTATTAAAAATTAGTCAAAGCACTTTTTAGAAAGGGGATTTTAGATAAAAATACCTAATGACAACTTTATCTTTTGAATCAGTCCCTACAGGTTTCCTTCTTTGATTAGGTATTTAGGTATTGACACTAGATAGAAATTAGAAAATTTGTTTCAACTCCCTAATGTTAAATTATTAAATTACCCTTTCATCTCGGTGGAATAGAGAGACGATCAAACCAGAGCTTCAAATCAGAACCAAAGCAAAAACCTACTTCCGGCCATTTTCGAAATTGCGTAGCTTCTACTGTCGTGATAAACGAGGTGGCTCCTGTAAGGGTCGGCGAGTCGAGTGTCGCTACTTCTGCAACGTAGACCGTGGGAGCAGAGGGTGAAGAAGAAACCCCAAACTTGAAGTTCAAGATCATATTGTTTCGAGTTATTTGGATGAATTGTTACGTCATTTTCCATTGATTTCTCGAATTTTTGTGGGTGTAGTTAATGGGCTCAGCAGTATTCTGTTCATGGAGAATGTTTGAAGCTATATAATTCCTGATAATTTTATTATGTTTGAAAACTGATTCCTTGAACAAACCTCTTTCTAGTTTGCTTCCGACATTCTTTATTGGTCGAATTCAGCCATTTCATGGATGCACAAAGCAAGACAGTTGCTCCCTCACAAAAGAATACACGAACTTGATGAAGAAAACATTGGAGGAAAGAACCATCGAATCGAAGCACTGAGCGGCTATGATGTGGATATCCCGAAGTGAAGAAACCTATCGAAGAGAAACGTACAAGTGAGGAGTTATGGTGGAATTGGAAAAATCCTAGAAGGAACAATGATCTATGTGGCAACGAGGAAACCAAATGTTATACTTCTAAAGTATTTTATGTGTAAAAATCTGTATTTTACACCTAAAATTGAGTACTTTTGTGTCGATTTAGGTATTTGACAGATGCACTTGATTTAGTTAAAGAAGAAGGTTTCAACAAACTTCATTTTGAAGGTTTCAAAAATCTCACATAATAAGGTCATTGATCTTTATCACCACCACAAAATTTTCTAAAATGAGCTTTCTAACAAGTTCATTTTCGTACAAGTTCAAGTACTTGAATTCAACAGAAAATACCTAATTGATACTAAAGTACTTAAGATCAGGCATGAAATACTTATATTTATGCAGAAAATACATGTGAATAGGAGCGAATCATCCAATACTAAAATGGAGTTTTTTAATCAAATATCTTACATAATAAGGTCATTGATCTTCATCAATACCACAAAATTTGCTAAAATGAGCTCCTAACAAGTTCACCTTCGTACAAATTCAAGTACTTGAAATCAACACAAAAATACCTAAATTGAGACTAAAGTACAGAAGTTCAGGCAAGAAATACTTATATTTATGCAGAAAATACATGTGAATTGGAGCGAATCATCTAATACTAAAATAGTGTGTTTTGATCAAATATCTTTCATAATAAGGTCATTGATCTTCATCAATACCATAAAATTTGCTAAACTGAGCTTACTAACAAGTTCGCCTTCGAACAAATTCAAGTACTTGAAATCAACAAGAAAACACCTCGTAATTTTCTTAAGTTTTATCATGGTAAGAATATTGATCATCACTAATAAGAAAATGAGATTTTCTCGCAACCTTTTCATTCTAGCTACGCCAGATGCCTGAATTCGATGGTAAAATACCTAAATCGTGACAAAAAGTACCTGATAGGGGGCCAAACCGATATTTATGAACGAGATACATGTCAATTGCGGTACATCTAAGGCTAAAGTGGTTAGTGTTCATAAAAAGATCTATCATGTATGTATATTAATTATCACAAACACAAAAAGAAGCTGTCCCGCAACGTTTTACGTAAAATACTTGATTTCGGGGTTACAATACCGAAATTATAACAAATAATACCTGATTTGGGTGCCAACATACCGATATTTATGAACGAAATACATGTCAGTCGGGTGATACTTCTAAGGCTATAATGTTAGTATTCATAAAAAGATCTATCATGGAATGTATATTAATCATCACAATCACAAAAAAGCTTTCCTACAACTTTTCATTTTAACTAATTTGGATACTTGATTTCGGGGTTAAAACACCGAAATCGTGACAAAAACTACCTAATTTTGGCTGCCAAAATACCGATATTTATGAACGAAATGCATGTCAATCGGGCGGTACATCTAAGGCTAAAATGTTTAGTTTTCATAACAAGATCTAGCATGGAATGTAAATTAACAAGCTCTTTCATAAAATGTTTAGTTTTCATTTTAACAAGCTCTTTTATTTATGTTATTTGATGATTCAAAGTCATTATACGTATCAACGTATAACGAAGTTCTAGTCTTAAATAACTCACTTCATTTTTTATGTGTTTTCTTCATAAATATCTGCATTATTTCCCGAAAATTAAGTATTTTCATCTCAATCTAGGTATTTATCCCATGAATTCAAATACTTGAGAGTGTTTGAAAGTGAAGTTGGGATCAAGCTCATTTATTTTAGTTGTGATGATCAATTTCATTTGTAAGGATGATATACGATTAAAAGCAACATTTACATAACTCGATTTGATTCATGTAAGTCTAAAATGATATCATTTCACCATGCGTCTTAAATGGTAAGGATATTTATCATCAACAACACATTAAGACATTTGCTTGAAACTTCGCCTTCAATTAAGTCAAATACTTGATTTCAACTAAAGGATACCTAAATCGAGCCAGAAGTACCTATATTTAGGCGAAAAGTACTGATATTCATACAAAAAATACTTGAAAAGTGGGGTGGGTCACGTAAGCCTAAAATGATACAATTTCACCATGTTCATAAATGGTAAGGACATCTATCATCATCAACACAATTTAAGACGTTTGCTTTCAACTTCACCTTCAATTAAGTCAAATACTTGATTACAACTAAAAGATACCTAAAGCGAGTCAAAAGGACCTAATTTGAGGTGAAAAGTGTTGATACTCATACGAAAAAAACTTGAAAAGCGGGGCACGTAGTCTAAAATGATACCATTTCACCATGCATCTCAAATGGTAAAAGACATTTATCGTCAACACAATTTAAGACATTTGCTTGCAACTTCACCTTCAATTATGTCAAATATTTTATTTCAACTAAAAGATACCTAAATTGAGTCAAAACTACCAAATTTGAGGCGAGAAGCACTGATATTCATACGAAAATACTTGAAACGTGGGGTGGGGCATGCAAGTCTAAAATGATACCATTTCACCTTGCATCTTAAATGATAAGGACATTATCATCAACAACACAATTTAAGACGTTTGTTTGCAACGTCACCTTCAATTACGTCAAATACTTGATTTCAACTAAAAAATACCTAAATCGAGTTAAAAGTACCTAATTTTAGGTGAGAAGTACTGATATTCATACGAAAAATACTTCAAAATGGGTGGATCACGTAAGTCTAAATGATACCGTTTCACCATGCATCTTAAATAATAAGGACATTATCATCACAATACAATTTAAGATGTTTGCTTGCAACTTCACCTTCAATTATGTCAAATACTTCACTTCAACTAAAAGATACGTAAACAAGGTCAAACGTACCTAATTGGTGGCGAAAAGGACTGATATTCATACCAAATTAATTGAAAAATGGGTTGGGTCATGTAAGTCTAAAATGATACCGTTTCAATTTGCATCCTAAATGCGTAGAAGATAATTATGCTTTCAACTAAGTCAAGTACTTGCAACTAAAAAATATCTAAATTGACACGGAAGTACTTGATTTGAGGCCAAAAATACTAATATGCATGCAAAATTTGAAAGTGAAGTTGGGAAGCAAAATTTTGCTTATCAGTGATGAGAATGTCATTACCATGCATGATGTATGATGAAAAGTATCGTTTTAATCTTGATAACTCGCCCCCGTTTATATCTATTTTTTGCATGCAAACCAGTATTATATGCTAAATAATCAAGTACTTTTATTCTCAATTTAGGTATTTGTCCTCCAAATTCAAGTATTTCAGATAATTTGAAAGCAAAGTTGAAACAAACATTTTTTCGGACGTTGTGTATGTAACGATCCGTCCCATACCGGGTGTCACTATAGCATCGGTCCCTACCGGGACCAGCGGGGTTGGGCCCACCACACTCCGATTGATAGTCTGGCCCCACTGTACCACCATTTAACCTTTTAGCGTGCTTCGCGCACTCGCTCACACGCACCCTGAGAAACTTCCCAGGGGGTCACCCATCCCTAGATTGCCCCAAGTCAAGCACGCTTAACTTCGGAGTTTCTATAGATGGACTCCCGAAAAGGTAAGTCGACCTTGATGATATGAGTAGTACTATCAATTTTCTTATACGATTCTTAGCCTGACACGCCCATACATTGTCAGTCTAAGGATACCTCTCATTCGGGTGTTGGATCGGTTCGTTCATGTACCCCTTCGCCTAGAAGCCTGCCAGGAGCCGCTCCTTGTCCATGCACCTCTCTGGCACCGGCGATCACTCCCCGCCCTCATTGGCCCCGGGCGTCACAATGTATCTGTAAAAGTAACAAACAATCTGTACACGAGAATGCAGCGAACCAACGTAATAGCAATTAGCATTAGTCATACATTTACATATACCATAAACATAGCAGGTATAATATTGTCGCGACGTCCTAAAGTATCAACCCAATAACGAGGGCCTAACACTTGCAACCTCATTTCAAACCTTTAAACAAGCCCCAATCTATTTTTCTCTTTTCAACTTTGCAATTCTAAGAGAATGCGCAAGCGGGGAATCTGATCTACTCCATATGTAGAAAACACCAAAGTCTACATAGGAAACACTTCGTTTGCTCCACAATCTTCGCAGCTTGTGCAACCACATTCACATTATCTGCAGCATTCTCCTTTTGAGACATTTCGTCGAACATCTGCTATGTCTGAGTCTACTAGCATCTTCTCCAAGTGATTTTTGATGCTTAAATCACCCAACCCACCCAAATCTGGTAGCATTCGAAAGTCCACGCGTCACCACCAGGGCCGGATTTTGGGCCGTGCATCCAGCCCTGCAGCACAGGGCCACAAAAAATTTTTAGGGCCCATTATGTGTACATTCATATATACATATATTAATTTCTATATTAATTATTTCTCCTCGTGACCTCGTTTAGGGCCCATTACTGTTTTCTTCTTGACTTTTTTTCCAAATTAAGTCTTGTATCAAGTATCAACGCCCTAGTAATGATTACAAACAGCCGCCCTCAGTTTTATTTTAATTTCTCAAGAAGAATAAACAAAATCAAATAGACTTTCAACTATTTGGGGTTGTGTTCTTCGACTGTGCAAGACTCACCAACAAAGCATTAAGCAAGCTAACTCATCAGCAAAGACGCACATATGTCCTCTCCTCTAGAGCAGTAGTTAGCTTAGCCCATCAGGTTTTTCTATCCTTTGTCACCTTAATTCTCATGTAATTTGATTTGTTGGAACATTGTTGAGTTTTTCATCCTGTTTATAATGGAAAAAGTAGAGTATGAAGAGTTAATTGATGAATATGCGTCAAAAAATGCTAGAAGGACATGTTTTTTAAAATAAAAGATCGTTAGTTTGCAGTTTTCATTTTGTTGAAATTATTTACAAAATCATTAATTTTTCTTAGATAATTATAATTTATAAAGTTATTTACATTAGTGTATTATTTGTGGACGATGTTTGTATTTAAGGGCCTCAAGTAATTATTAGAACGGGGCCATAAATTAAAAAAACGGCCCTGGTCACCACCACCACTCTCAATATTGTTTTCAGCACTTGGAACATCGATATCTCAACAAAGTGAGGTGTCTGCCATTGATGAACTTGTTGTTCTCGGATGCAAAGAGGTTGAGAAATCGATTCCATACCAACGATCTTGAAGAAAGGAAAGTTTGGTATCAAACCGCCCTTAAAATCGGGTAGCGTTGTGAGGAGTTCTAAAGTTAGGGGTGTTGTTCATTGACATCGCAGGGAACATGTGAAGTCGCACTTGACGTTGAAGATGAAGTTGCCATTGGACACCCAATCCATTCGCTCTAGTTTGAAGGTTTTTGGCTTGTCTCCATCAAGAAGAAATAGTTCATTAATTTTATCTTTTTTTTTCTACCAGGAAGAATAATTAAAATAGGGTTATTTAAATCCAAATTCGATAAAATAGGGTTATCTTGGTCGAAAGTACTAAAACGAGCAAAACGCCGGCATAGACGCGTCGCCGCGTCTATTAGATGCGACGATGACGTGGCAGTGGCTGAACTCGTGAGAAACCAGCTGGGCCCGCCCGTGGCCCGCGAGGGACCCGCGTCGCGTGCAATGGGCGCGACGCTGCATTTAATAGACGCGACGCGTTGACGCAGCCCACTAACCCACCCACTAAATTCACTGATGGACGGCCCACTACCAACAGGGAGCAATCTATCGGACCGCAATACTCGTTCGTATCCATCCTAAATCGAACGTTTACAAGTCAATATCGCCACAACAACCAACAAGCACACACATAAATTGAATCATGTAGTAACAATCGAATCAATCAACGTAAAATCCTAATTTCAAAATTAGGGTTCGAAATTAGGGAAAATTCTTAAATCGAATCAATTATGTAAAATTAAGGTATTATATCAATCTACTAAGCAACCCACAATATATAAAGCACATATTATACCAAAAACACAAACTTAAACGCAAGAATTCGACGAAATTTAACGAAACATAAAAAAAATTTAAACAAATTAGGAGTTTCATACCCAAACGAAGCTTAATCGACGATGACGAGGAAGAATAGATCTATCAAGTGGTGTTCGCCGCTGTAATTCGCCGGAATTGATGTGGAGGAAAAGAGGAGAAGTGAGGAAGAAGGAGTCGCGGCTTTATTAGCCACGACGTCGCTGCTATTAACCGCGACAGCCGTGGCGGCAGGTTTACTGGGCCAACGGTCGGCCCGGTTATTTTTTTTTAAATTTTAGGCCCGATTTTTAAATATCGGGCCCGATCAGGCCCGCGTTAAGCCCTAGCGCCCTTGCCACATCATCGTCGCGTCTGCGTCTAAAAGACGCGTTTTGCTCGATTTTAGTAATTTCGACCAAAATAACCCTATTTATCGAATTTGGGTTTAAACAACCCTATTTTTTAATTAAAAAGCCGAAGAATAATGTAGTATGTAAACGGGGGAGTTCAAACAAACTTTTTGCCTGTTGTCGTTACCTATTCACAAATTAAAACATCAGTTTAATTTCTTATCAGGTATTTTTCTCTAAAATATCTGAATGAAAATTGCCCCAACTTAAATTTTACAGCAATCATTTTTACAAATGTTTATTATTTTCAAACTCGTTATAGTTTGGTACATGTCGTCGAAGGAGGCCCCTACCTTTCATTAAGGTAGAAGAACCGTTTGGTAAGCCATTCTACGATTTCCTTTGCTACTAAAGCATATCGGCCCACATGCTTAAACGGGTTAAGATCCAAACCCATAATCGGCCCGTTTATTATATCCTAATTAAAGCCCATATTTCGAAATGTTCTCTCCGCCACGTAAGCTTATTTAAGGATATGATGAGCACTGTCAGCAGTTTCGTGAGTTTCGATGGGGCTTGTGATGAATACTAAAAAAATACAGAGTTGCTCTGTTTTCTTAGTCGTAATTGAAATTAGCTGCGATAGCTACGTTGCAGCACTTGATGATTTTCCAAGTGAATATTCGCTCTGATGTCGTTTCTTGTCAATATATAGCAATTATCAATGCAGTTGGATATATGCTTAGAAACAGTGCTGATTCGGCGTCTAGGTTTTGAGTTGAATTATTGAGTTGTGGTTGAAGTTTCTGTAAGGTAGAAACTACGAAGTGATGATGCACGCGATTTGGTGATTTAACTGTAACATTTATGTGCTGCATTATTCTCACCCTAAAAACCTAATTCATTCAGTTCATTGAAGTTTTCCATGGCTTCACATGTGGATTCATATGCGTTAAAGGCAGTGACTGATTTACCCGCTCCCTTGCAAGCGATTTTCAATTTCAGGTACTATGTTTTTCTATATAGCCTTTATATATGACAATTGGCATGAGAAATTTATGCGTTCCGCACAAGGAACACCTGTTATTTTTAAGGCTCTTGTTCACCAAGTGTTTGAAAATGAGAAGTGTCGGCAGGACTGGTTGAGTATTGCGTTGGTTTGTCCAATTCTATGATTATTTCAGAGCAGATTTGGTATATGTGCACTGAACTAGAATGGAATCAATGGATAACAGTTATTGTCTTGGTTGATAAATCTTTAAGCAATCATCGACCTCTATCAGATTCCCGGCTACTACTCCTACAATCATCTATCTAATATGTGTGCAGGTATTTCAACTCACTTCAGAGCGAATGCTTCTCTGCGTGTTACCTGTCCGATATAAACATGGTTGTTTCAGCACCGACTGGTAGTGGAAAAACAGTACTCTTTGAGCTATGCATTTTAAGGACTCTCTCAAAGCTAATTAACACCGATGGAAATTTTACCCATCCAAAAGGAACGCTTAAAACGGTAATGTTTTAGGATATTTCATTACATGAAAGATTTCATGAGAGTGTAAATAGAGTATTTGCATTTTTTCAATAGAGGAGAAACATATACTTGTCCACTTAAAATTTGGCCTTGACCACTTGGCAAGTGATGATTTGTACCATATTATGATCACCGTGAATGTGGGCTTTTGTTCTGTTGTTAAATGCGCCAGATAGTCTCAGTGTAGTTGAGTTTTGTCTCTACTCTGTTTCAAAAGTTTGTCTTTGTCAATCTTGCATGTGCATTCCTATGTTTCTGTTACGAAATTGCTGATTGTCCTGAATAATTGTGGTGAAGGTCTATATAGCACCTTCGAAGGCATTAGTACAGGAGAAGCTCCGAGATTGGAATAAAAAACTTGGTCCATTGGGAATAAATAGCCTTGAGCTGACAGGTGATAATGAGTATTATAATGTCAAAAGCATACAGGATGCGGACATCATTCTTACCACACCAGAGGTTAGTTATTGAAATTGTTTCTTCTTTGAGTGATCTTCTTTGCTAAACTTGGCAACCACATCCAGAAATTCGATGCTTCAACGCGTTACCGCATAAATGATGGAGGATTGAGTTTTTTCAGTGACATAGCACTTGTGCTAATTGACGAAGTTCATTTGCTGAATGACCCACGAGGTGCAGCACTAGAAGCAATAGTCAGCAGAATTAAAATGCTTGCTCGCAACCATGAATTGCAATCAAGCGCATTATCTCGTGTTCGTTTCCTTGCTGTTTCTGCTACAATACCGAATATCGGTGACCTTGGTATAGTAGTCTTCAGAATGTTATTAAACTAGATTAACGTGCATTCATTAGACTTCATCTATCAGTAATTACTAGCAATTTCCAAAATATACATTTTTGCAGCTGAATGGCTTATGGCTCCAAGTCAGGGAATCAAAAGGTAGATCGCAGATTCTAACTTGCCAATCAACCTCGAGTACCACCTTCTGAACATTTAGGATCCTTTTTGTAGGTTTGGGGAAGAGATGAGACCTGTAAGGTTGACCACTAAAGTTTTTGGTAGGTATACTTGCAGCAACATGTGTTTGATGCCTTGCAGAACTAAATTATGAATCTTGCTTAGGAATTGAGTGAATGTCTTCTTCTCAGACAAGTGACATCATTGCTGTAGAATCTTAAGTTTGGTTTATTTCTGACAAATCTTTTTTATTCACAGGTTACACGCCAGCAAAAAATGATTACTTATTTGAAAAGGTTATATTGATGATCCATCAATGATGTTTTAAATTCATAAGTATTTTTTGAATAAATTCCTCAATTGAATTGTATCATTATGTATCCTGATGCAATCTCTTTTTTTACCTTTCAGCGCCTTCAGAACTTTGTTTTTGGTGAGCCTTGAAACACCAGGCTGCATATTCCCATGCAGCCCTTCATCAGTTAGCTTCTGGGCTCTACCACAATTGAAATAAAATGTTAATCTGCAGACCTTCTCATGCAATTTTCTAAAGGAAAATCTGCATTGATTTTTTGCTCTACGAGAAAAGGTGCACAAGAAGCAGCACAAAAACTCTCCCACACAGCAATGATGTTTGGTCATTCAAGTCCGTTCATCAGAACCACAGAACAGCAGGAAAGATTAAGGGAAGCATCAATGATGTGTAACGACAAGCAAATGCAATCATATATAATATATGGTGGTAAGAAATCCTTTCTTCTGTACGAAAATTAGATCTTTCTGGTCCTGGGGAATGTTAGCATTCTTGAACAAAACTGATAAGGCACTTATTAGCTGAGCGTAAGTTGTTCATGGTTTATATATTCAATTGCCTGCTTTGCAGTTGGCTATCATAATGGGGGACTTTCTATGAATGATCGTAATCTCATTGAAGGCCTTTTTCTGAATGGTGATATTCAAGTGTTGTGCACCACAAATACTCTGGCGCAGGGAATTAATTTACCCGCACATACTGTAGTCATCAAATCGACTCAATATTTGTATGTCTCTACTTTGAAGTAGTATTGTCTGACAAGAAACATAGATATCTCTTCTGCTACAATACAACCTTTATGGGAAGGTTTTCTTTTAGTGATCAATGTATTTCCAGAAGATGCCACATCCAACTATGTCACTAGTACATAAAATGTGATCTGATCCATCCGGCCTATTTTTTTCAGGAGACATTATTCTAATGATCTTTTACTTTGTTGTAGCAACAAGGAGAAAGCAACCTATATGGAATATGAAAGATCCATGGTTTTACAGGTACACCATTGTTTTCTATATCTAGCTGAAAGAACTCATGCTATCAAATTATAAATATCGGAGAAGACTTATACTAGGAATTTGGTTTGACCTCTGTTTTCTAAGCTTCTAGCTACCTTTATACTAGATGAGTGGAAGAGCTGGCCGTCCTCCGTTTGATGATACTGGATTAGTCATCATCATGACCAGAAAAGAAACAGTATGTTTCGTCTCAATTTGAAAAGACTGATATAAAATTCCTAAACGTAACCTTTTGAAATCATGCAACAGGTGCATTTGTATGAGAATTTGTTAAATGGATGTGAAATGGTGGAATCACAGTATGTCTTTGAATACCTGGTTTCACTCTTCTATGTCATCCCGCATGAAGTCCTCAAATAGAGCTTCTGAGTAATTTCACCTTCTGCTTTTGTTCAGGTTACTTCCTTGTGTGATGGAACATCTAACTGCAGAGATAGTTCAATCAACCATAACAGATATAACAAAAGCGATTGAGTGGCTAAAGTGTTCATATCTGTACGTTAGAATGAAAAAGGTATTTCTTTTAGCCTGTTGGCAGGACTGATATTGGCTGTTCTATATTATATATTGCCTGAACTTCATTTCAGAATCCAGAGAAGTATTCAACAAAAGGGCTTCCGAGCCAGATAGAGAAACATTTGTCAGGTACTGTAATAACCATAATTTGTTTCGCCTTTTTTACATCTAAACTTTTGATGTTTTCCTACAGTTATTTGTGTCAAGAAAGTTAATGAGTTATCACAGTATCAGATGGTGTGGACTGATGAAGACGGTTTCCTTCTCAAACCACTTGGTACATATCTAACTTACTGGTAAGTTCTTTAGTCATCGATTGCCGGCAATAATGACATGTCCTTTTAACAGAACCTGGAAGACTGATGACAAAGTACTATCTGAAGTTTGATACCATGAAGCACATCATTAAGGCCCAAGCAAACTGCAGCATAGAAGAAGCAGTTCAAATTATAGTTCGGGCGGAAGAATTTTCGTGTACGTGAGTTTCTATCAAACACGTTCAAATTATGTGAATACAAATGCTGTAGTAACGTCTGTTTAATGAAACACGTGAAGGGATACAACTGAGAAGGAACGAAAAGAAGTTGCTAAATGACATAAATAATGATAAGGATGGACGGCTTCGCTTTCACGTTCTTGATGAGAAAGGGAAACGAAAAAAGCGCATTCAAACTAGAGAAGACAAGATATTTATTCTTGTCAATGATTGCTTGACTGGAGATCCTTCCGTTCATGACCTATCCATGAGCCAGGTTTCATGACTCACTTTTTGTGCATTTCACACTAGCATTTATTCAATCAACATTAATCATGTCTTCATGTATTGCTCAACAGGACATGAACTCTATATGCTTGAATGGATCTAGAATTGCCAAGTGTATGAAAGAGTACTTTTTGGACAAGAAAAGCTATAAAGGAGCTTTATGTTCGATGCTCCTAGCCAAATGCTTCCACCAGAAACTATGGGATACCAGTCCGTATTTGCTTAAACAACTACCAGGCATTGGAATGGTGACAGCAAAGGTCCGTTTCTACGAATCCTATTACTGAAAGAAATGAGATCCTCATACATGAATAATTTTGAACACCAATATTTCTACTTTGACCTCTTGAATCATAACAGGCACTGAAGTCAATGGGAGTTACATCATTTGACACCCTATCTGAAGCTGATCCAAGAAAGATTGAGTTAGTGACTGGTCGTAAGTATCCATTTGGAAACCAGATAAAGGACTCATTATTGTCATTGCCGCCCAAAATTGAGATGGTAGTTCAGGAAAGCGAGTGCCAAAGGACAGGGAAAGGCAAGCTGTTTATTACATTAACAAGGCTGGCACAGCCCATGCAATCTCCTAAGATGCATTACGCTGATATGGTATATCGACTGATATTTTTTGAATGTTTTGGTTCTAACAACCTATCTTATTTCCATCCCCTGAGATGTCACAATTTTATATACTCTTACAGATGGTCGGTATAGAAGAAGAAAACATCCTTCTGTTCCATGAAAAGATTAGGTAAAGTAAGTTTTGTTTGCTAACATCACTTATTCTACCTAATATTGTTGGCTCAAACTATGCCTTTGATCCTATTCTGTTTCAGAGTGGAGCAGTTTTCAAGGTATGAAAGCTTCAAGCTCAAGCCCCATTCATAACTCGTTTTTTCTTTCCATGTTAGTTTTCAACTTTCACTATCTTCGTTGTGGGTCCAAATCTTACAGCCCTTACACTGCCACGGCGACATATGCAATCCCAAATATTGGAAAGCTGACCATTAAGGCAGATCTGATATTCGAAGAATTCCGTAACTCTCTATCATTACAACACACTTACATAAACTATAGTCTTAAATTTGATCCTCTATTCGTTTTCACTAATCTGTTCTGTTATGACGTGCTTCTTTCCTATTGATGCTATTGCAGTTGGCATCGATGTCCATCACAAGGTCATCGTCACAGCGCCCGTAGACAGTAATGAAATGCACAAGTATAAGCCAAAGAAGTTTCCATCCTCCAAGTCCAAGTCCAATGATGTCCATATCATCAACGATAACAAAGATTCCTCGCTTTTCACCAACATAAAGTCAGAATCCATGTATGTCCAGAGTAACTCGAGTTTTCAACTCTCCTTTCAGCATTTTTAATAATTCACGTATGTTTTATACATTGTTTGTGACCAGGCCGAGCTTCAAACTCATCGATGAAGATCATACCGTAAACTGTGAGACAAATTTCTTTTCTCACGTCCTAAGTTCTATCTCCCTAATTTTCCGCTAATAGCGAAGACTCGTTTCTCTAGACACCGAAGGCGAGCCCATGAGCTACGCAAAAGCTGATGGCGACGACGATGACTGCAAGATAATAACAGACAAGACAGTTTTCGACCACATTCGAAAGAAGGCGAAAGACTTGCCCGTTTTGTCACTTCGTAACGATATTACTCCTCTTCCGTCCATGGAGGCTTTCACGCTCATCAGAAAACGAATCCGCGAAAGGCACCTTGAATTCGTCAACGACGTCGATGTTTTCGATTTGCAAGAGATCAATCGTCTCGACGATTCAGAAGCCAACCTGGAAAATTACGATTTGCCGCCCTATGTTCTCAACGACTCTTATCTCATGACAGACAAAGGTTAGTTCGCTTTACTTGTAAGAATGGACGTTACTCTATAATATGTTTTGATCGATGAAACCCTCTCGCAGAGAATCATGAAGAAGAAGGGATGATCACAACTAAGTATGAGATTCGAAAGCCCGAGGAGATGAAAGAAGAAACGGTTTTCCAACAAATAAAGAAGAAGTTGAGGAACTTCCCAATAATCAACAGCTCGATAACCGCAGACTCTAATGTATTCACACCCTTGCTTGTGAGTGATGATCAGAACTGTCCATTCGAACGTGTAACCAATGCGTCTGATCTGTCATCTTCGGTATTACCGAAAAAGGAGACAATGGAAGTTTGTCCCTACGAAGGCGAAGAGAAGAAGAGGTCATTCCTTGGGTACGAAAGCATTTTTTCGTTTCTATAGTGTTCGATGGGGTAAGCACAGTCATCATATAGAATAATATTCTGCTGCAAATGCTTTAGTAACTCATTTTCATGAAGCAGAGGCAGACATTTTCAGCATTTAGTTCAAGACATAAAATAAGACGAATTTAGGACACCTGAAATTCCCGAGCATCACTCTTGCTCCGATCTCGCCCGCGATCGATTTCGACTATTCCCAACACAAGGATTAGCAATATGCATGTTTGAGCTTTGATATTGACAAAAATTCACCAGCATTTTCCCATGCATCTCGAAGTAGATGAAAAATATGAAATGATATATATCCAGTTCATATGTCTACCTTAGATATGACTAACGGGCCGGTTGAGCCTGAAACCGGAACCGGAACCGGAACCAATCCGGTATATACCGTTACCGGATTGGTTCCGAAAATTGGAACCGTCCGTTACTGCCAGAACCGGTAAACCAGTAACGGCTAGTTTATATTCGGAACCGGAACACGAGCCGGTAGGATCCGCTTAGAACCGGTAACGGCTAAAACTAAAAATAAAAAATGTAAATAATGGCTATAAACGGCTCTCTTATTTTTTTTTTGCACATTGGCCCTTTTGGACCAGAATGCAATTTTTTTCTGTCCCCTATCGAAAACACTATAAATACAACATATTTCATTATTTTTCACATCTAATCTCCCAAACTCTCTCTAATTTGTCAATCTCTCTAATCTTTCCAGTGGTGGAAGTCGAACGCATCTCTTTACCTGACGCTAGCGGCTATCGCTCGAGATGTTCTAGCGGTGCAAGCGTCAAGTTTCACTTCAGAATCCGCATTTTCAACATCCGGTCGGATTATTGGAGATAGGCGAACGAACCTTAAGCCGAGTTATCTTGCGATGCTTACGTTGTTGAAGAATTGGTTCTAGCGGCTATCGTTCAAGATGTTCTAGTCGTGCAAGCGTCAAGTGTCACTTCAGAATCCGCATTTTCAACATCCGGTCGGATTATTGGAGATAGGTGAACAAACCTTAAGCCGAGTTCTCGTGCGATGCTTACGTTGTTGAATAATTGGTTCAACGCCGAGTCCAAGAATCGAAAGGAAAATGCGATCAACGAGTTCCAATCATCAAGTTCTGAAGACGATGACGAGGCGATGTCGTCTGTTTTACTTAATAAAGATGTATTGTAGTATTTTTGTAGTGTTTTTATGTTTTTTTTTTCTTTTTTCGTAATTTTTTTCTTTTTCTTTGTATTATTTTTCTTTTTTCTTTTGTATTTTTTTGTTGTACTTTTTTAGGTATATTAATAAAAATGGGTTTGTAAAAAAACTAATAAAACTTAAAGGGTGAACTGGTCTGGATACGGTTCAGAATTGGTAAATCTAATGGATCCACAGCCGGTTCCGAATTGATTATGGGTAGGGTTGGCAGTGGGGCAGGGATTCCCGTCCCCGCAGGATCCGTCCCAATCGGGGCGGGGAATCCCCAAGATTTTATCCCCCTCATATAATATAAATAATATTAAAATAATATAAATATAGATTAAATAATATTAAATTAATATCAAATATAAATTAAATAATATTAAATTAATACATATAATATATAAAACTATAATTTATATAATATTTATAATAAAAATATATATGATTTATATATTATATTAAAAATTTTAATTTTTTTAAAAATAAATCCCCGCGGGGACGGGGACGGGGACACTTTCGTCCCCGAATGCATCGCGGGGACGGGGATTAGATCCCCGCCCCCGCCCGTAGCCATCACTAGTTATGGGATATTGGTCCAGGAACCGGAACCGATCCGGTATATTCCGAATCAGAACCGGTTATTTTGAACCGGAACCGGTAGAACCGGAACCGGGTAGAACCGTTCCCATCACTAGTCTACCCATATAACATGTAAGAGAAATTAAACCAAATCTTCTGGCAAAATAAGAGCTCAAATCAACACTTGCAACCTAAAACCATCTTCAATGGTACTGCATAACCCAAAGAAAGTAGTCTAAATTTACTTCAGTCATACGTGAAACACAAATCCAAAATGGTTTTTTTTCTTAATTTCTCTCTCTTGTTTCATACGCATCCTTGCGTTTGAACCCAAAAGATGGGTTTGAAGTTTAGGATTGCAAGGCAAGTCCTTATATTTATTTTTAAATTACTAAAACACCCTTATTTTTAATATCTTATTATTTAAGTTTTATATTTTACTTTTATGAAATGTAAGTTAAAAATATTTTAACGAAATATTAACATTAAATTTATTATTAATTTATTAAATATACTTTCTTAATCGAGTTCAACATAATATCGCTATTAAATTATTAAATGTGTAAAGTTTGTGGGTTATTTTAAAATTTAGTATAAAAGAAAATATTACGTAATAGTGTTTTGAGTTTGCGAATGAGTTTAATGGTTGGAGGAGGATTATTGCATTTTTAGTTTGCGAATGGGTTTGAATCTGAGATGAGTTTTTCGTTGGAGACTGAGATGAGTTTTTCGATTGGAGATGGTCAAAGCGATAGTAAACATATAAGAACGGTTATTTAAATGAGTAAACATTGCAACGATTAAAGAACGCAGTCGAATAAAGAAAGGCAATTAAAGCAAATATGGAGTACAAAATTACCGTAATCGTCAACTTTTCATCAACGCAGTTGTTCTACGATTTCAATTTTCCGATCTTTTTCTTTTTCGATAATGGGTTTGATACCAGCTTTAATAGAATAGCATCGACGAATTCTACTTAATATCCAGCTTATCTTATCCTTAATACGTGTCATGTTCTACATTTTACATTTATTACTTTCCGTTATATGTATGAGGTCAACATCAGTGAGGGAATCCAACAAGAAACATTTTGGTGAATGAACGTCTTCTCTCTCTCTTCTCTCTCGTGTTCTCTGTAACGAATTCTGTGGGGTCGACAATCGGAATCTTTTCTGTTCAAGGTTCCCATTAGCGACTTAATTCCTTTTCCCAACTCGAGTGTGTATCATTTGGTATCAGAGCATCGATCCAAAGCCTGAAACATCTCGGAGATGGCAGAAGGAACACGCCGGCTGAACTGCGCAAGGAGATGGAGCTGTTTCTTGATAAGGTAACCGCAGATAACGCATCTATCAATGTTAGCTTCTCTTCGACAGATGATTGCGGCAATGGCGATCAACTCATGTGGTGAAAACTCGAGCGGCGGAGGGCATGTTGAGGGGAAGGATAACCGATCTCGATCGAGCTACCAACTCCCAACGAAATGTTCCAGCATCGAGTTTCCCAAATTCAATGGTGATGACTTAAGAGGGTGGGTGTATAAATGCGAGCAATTTTTTGAAGTAGATGAAACACCAACTGAAGCTAAGGTGAAGATGGCGGCAGTACATCTGGAGGGCCGTGCACTTCAGTGGCATCAGGTCTTCATGAAAACCCGATGGTCCGGGAGCTACCTCCGTGGTCGGAATATGTGAGGGCACTACACAATCGGTTTGGGTTACACACGTATGATGACCCCATGAGTGAGCTGGTTAACTTGAAGCAGAACGGACCTATTAAGGACTACTTGGACAGCTTCGAGGAACTAATGAACTGCGTTGATCTTTCGGAGCCTTACGCCGTCTGGGGGGATTGAAACCAGAGATTGCGGTGGTGGTGCGAATGTTTCAACCTAAATCCTTGTCGGAGGCGGTGAGTCTGGCGAAACTACAGGAACAGGCGAATGGCTTGGCCAGTAAGAAGGTACCTATTACTGCTCATTCGACTATAGGGAACATGAGACCTAGCAACTCTAATGCTAGAACTCCCTTCATTCCAAATGCTGGTGCTTCGAGCAGGCCCATGGGGCTAAATTCCTCGAATCTTGGCTCGTTTCCTATGACTTCCCCACCTGTGTTTTCCGAAGATGGCCAATGGAGCGAGGGGAAATAACCCACCCATTATACCTTCTCGTAGATTATCCCCACAGGAAATGGATGACAAACGGGCAAAGGGATTGTGCTTTTGTTGCGATGAGAGGTTCACTGCTGGTCATAAATGCGCCGAAAGAGATAAATATACCTGATGGAGGTTATGTCAGAGGCTGAGGATGTATACCCGTAAATTTAATACGGGATTTTGATGTGGTAATTATGTAAATTTATTGAATTAGAGATATTGATACAGAAATTATAATTTGGAACGAAAATATAAAATATATCAGGTCGGAATTATCTTTTTTGAAACCTAGCTATGGGATTAGTCAGGAAGGATTAATAAAATATTTTTGATAGTGGGCTATACATGAATTATTGAAATAAACGCTCTAAAAGCCCAACACATAATATAATACAAAGACTTGGGATATTAGATTACATAATAATATAGGAACCATTGATGTTGGGCTATGTTTAACACGTGATGTTGGCCCAAAGTAATTCAATATATGCTGCGTTTAGTTTACTCAATTGGAAAATGAAGGATAAAATAGCCCGTGTCATAATAATGTTGTACAGGAATTTTATATCTTGTTTGGTTTCCAAATATAATAAAAATTTTATCTCATGTATTATTTGGAAATTTACGAAAATAACCTTATTTTATCAATTCATAGTTTAAAAAAATAACTTTTCTTATGAACATAAAAAAATATAAGATATGCATGTCATTTTAATCACAATAAAATAAGGAATAAATTAGTGTTGTTTATTTAATTTTATCATGTAAATCAAATGAAATAACAGCGATTTTAAAATTTGGAGGAATGGGGGTATTTTGGTCATTTTAACTATTTATCTTCATCCGATAAGTTATCTCGGCCCAAACCCTTGTATTATCTATCTTCCATTCTGTTGGATTACAGTACCGGGCCTGGTAATTTTAGCGGGCTTATCAGAAATGCTATGTTGAAAACCAAATAATATTATACTGGATAAATTAATCTTTATCTAGGCTTATCTTGCCAAGTAAACGGGGCCATAGTAAGATTAAGATCAATGAGTTTACTTAGGAGGAAGGTAAAATTCGTCACTCACCAACTTGTCCCATCAAATCAAAAGACTTGAAAATATACGTGGTAGTCCTTGGAGTTATTGTAGGTGTGACTAATAAAAGTTTTCTCAACCTAAGGGTAATCGACATCACTATCTATAAAGCTAGATATCTATGTTAATATATATAATAGGATATTTTATATAGAGATAGACCTAATATGTGGTGGGACAAAGAAACGTTAAGAAGAGAGAGTCAAGCTATGCCACAAAACTCAGTAGCATAAGGGAGGTTGGTAACTGATCGAAAGCATTGAGCTCAAAGTAAGGTATTTAAATCATATCTCATACCTAAAGTACTTATGCCATTCTCAATGGTTAAGTGTTGTACATGAATATATATTGTAACTTAGGGGCTGTTCGAAAGGTTAAACAGTTAGGGACTGGAATTTTCGAGTTGAAGTTCAAGTTGATGAGAATCGTATGGTCATATATACATATATATATACCATATATACTAGCCTTTAGTTATCATTATTCTTCTATACACTTGAGCAGCCCTCAACCCTCACATTCACGACTTGTAAGACACCATTGAGTTAAATTTTAACGTTGATGCATTGTTAAAGGGAAATTATATATGTTAATTCCTGTATAATGGACTAGTTTTAGGTGTTTTTGAGGGTTTCGATACATGGCAGTAGTGAATTTTTAAAGTTTTGGGCACCCTAGTATTTGATAAAGTGTTCGGCCCTTGTGATTTAATTTATTTAAGTTTCCGTGACCTAATTTTGGTGCCCAAAGTTTTCATGATCTAAGTGAGTGAATCAAGTTTTCGAAGTCAAATACCTACGAAGTTTTCGGCAAATCAATATTAGGGTTTTCGATATTTGTAAGGTTTTCACTATTTTAGAGTTTTTGGTATTTTTAGGGTTTCCAATAATTAGGGTTTAGGAACTTTGAATTTAGCAATAATATTGATGTGATAATATTTATTTATTCAGAGGGTCGACAGTTAGGGACTCCACCGGGTTTTGTATTTGACTGTAATAGGAGGGCAGGTAGGTGAAACATTCATCTACAACGCGTAAACACCAATATGACATTTATGTGCTTTTATGTGCTTAAATGAATTATGTGCTTTACGTGTTGACGTACGCTTTTATATGGTATCACGATATCATGAAGTATCACGTTAATTGCATTCATGTACATTACACGTCATTTCACGAAACGTACCGTGGTGGAACGGAGGTACTGTATGGTACCTATTGAGCGAGTAGCCGATATTGGTTGTCGACCGTAGAGGAGTCACATGAGTGTGGGTTTCTGCTGTGCATCAGCGCCTGTGACGGTGAGCCATGGCCCGTTGGACATTATGCGGCAGACTGAGGGCGACCTAGAAAGGAGCGACTTGGGACATCCCCAAGTAGGCTAGCTAGTGCAGGCCACGCTGTCGTATGCGGGAGGAGGCGACCTGGAGAGTGCGACCTGGGTACCCTTACGGGACCTGGTGTAGGCTACCAGCGTGGGCACCGCATTGGGCAGAAGAGGCGACCTGAGAGTGTGACCTGATATGGCTCAGGGAGGCTGCTCAGTGTAGGCCACTGCCGTAGTGTTGTGATCGTATTGTGGTTGTGTTCGTGATCGTGGTAGTGATTTCGCGTGATGGTACACAGTATGAAGCCCGGGGCCCGTTGTGAGGTGGTGAGCGTATCCCCGATTGTGATGAGTGATGAGTGATGATGAGTGGCATTGCATTGGCGAGAATTGGGGGTGAGTGAACGTGAGTGAGTCACACGTGCATGTGCACTATTTCACTTACTGAGCAATAGCTCAGTGTTTTCGTGTTGTAGGTACCGAGACCGAGCTGATGCGCATCGCGGGTGAGGCGGGCTGACGGCGGTGTTCCACGGACTTTTGAGGGCGGGGCGGTACATGGATGAAGACCTGTGGAGCGATAATAGGGTTTTTGTTCTTTTGACATTTTTGGGGCTACGCCTGTTGTATAGATAATACTATGTAAAATAATATTTTGTTGTATTATATTATCTTTTAGGAAAAAAGTTTTATTAAACGGGTCTTCCGCGACTTACGTTGCGAAAATCCGCCACTGATCCTAATTAGAAAACGAGGGTCGCCACAGAGGATAAGTTGGAAGACTTTGTTACTGACACTAACAGGTCTGAGGAGGAAATCGAACCGGTTGAACCCGAGGAAAATCCTATAGTCAGTTATCAGGTCTCAATGCATGCTATGGCAGGGGTACACGATTATAGCACCATGAGGATTGCGGGCACAAAGATACGGGAAGCACAATAATTTCATGGACTCTGATTGGACTAGAAGGAATGGTTATGCATTTAGTTTTAATAATAATACATGCCACATTATGTATCGAAATAAAAATGTTGGCAGCGCGACACTATTTAATGGCTTGTACTAGTTAAATACCAAGAACGACGTATCTTTGATACTCTCACAAACAAACGGAAGTCCGGAATAAATGCGAGATACTTGTGGCATCTTCGATTAGGTCATGCATGAGAACGCAAGATCCACGAGTCGGAGAAAAACGGGATATTGACACCGTTGGGATCAGATCCCTATCCGACTTGTGAGTCGTGCCTCCAAGGTAAAATGCCCGATCACCCTTCACCGGGACTTTTAATAGAGCCACGGAAATTCTCGATTTAATTCACACGGACGTTTGCGGGCCATTCAATGTGAAAGCTCGAGGCGGCTTCCACTATTTTATTACCTTCACGGATGCTCGCAGTCGTTACGGACTCGTGTATCTGATGAGGTATAAAGCTGGTGCACTTGAAAGGTTCAAGGAGTATAAGGCGTTGGTGGAAAACCAAACGTCGAAACTCATTAAAGCCGATCGGTTCGAGGCGGCAAGTACACGAGTGTCGAGTTTGACCAATTCTTAAAGAAGAACGGTATCACATATGACTCTATCCGGCACGCCACAGCTGAATGGCGTGGCCGAACGTAGAAACCGAACTTTATTAATATGGTTCGTTCTATATTAAGGATTTATCAATGTCATTGTGGGGATACGCACTTTTGACATCGGCTTATACCATAAACAGATGTCCCTCGAAGTCTGTTAACGGCATTCCGTGTGAGATATGGACTAGTCGTTTACCCAGCTTATCACATATTAGGATTTGGGGTTGCACCGCCTATGTCAAAAGCTGAAAACAGACAAATTGGAGTCTAGGTCAATAAAAAAGACGTTTCATAGGTTACCCCGAAGACTCTATGATGATTATATACATTCCATGATACATCTTTTGATGAAAACTAAACATTTTAGCATTAGATGTATAGCCTCAATTGACATGCATTTCGTTCATAAATATCGGTATTTTGGCACATCAGGTATTTTTTGTCACGATTTGGGTATTTTACCATCGAAATCAAGTAACCGACTTGGTTGAAATGGAAGGTTATGGGATCTTTTTGTGTTTGTGATGATGATATACATTCCATGATACAATCATTTTGCTCATCATACAACAAGATCACGAATAATTGTTGACCTTCATATTCACCTCACACTATTAATATAGGATCTAACGATCCACAACAAAAATGAGATGATGGTTTGAATAACTTCGTGAGAAGGGCAGTGCAACGCCATACATCTAATGTAATGGTATCAATAACGCATAAACAAGATACTCTCAAAAGACTTGGAAGTAAATATTGTGAAGAATCGTTCATCTTTGCTTGACTCCTTGCCTGCAAGGACCTTTTTTCATCACGTCGACGAATTGACAACGTACAAACGGGATAGCGGGACAGCGATCGGAACAGCGACGAGCACGAGCTGCGAAGAGAGGTCAGAATAACCTACAGTCGAGAAAGATATAACAACATGATTATATTACGAAATCGAAAGGCATCACCAAAAGACTATATTAACACATTTCAGTACACAACATCACGATTATACCGCCGAAGAGACAACGAGCAAAGACAATCGAACCACAAAAAAACGAATAGCTACAGAGCAGCTCCAAGCAAGGACGATGACCGATGAGCAACGAGGAGTGGAGAGTCGGGATCCAAGATGTGACAAGTGCCGGCGAGCAGCTGCAATGGGGAGACAAGCGTCGGACAGCCGGCTACCAGCGACGATTGACGGCAAGCAGCGAGTGGTGGGCACCATATGTTGTACATTTCTAACCTCAAACGATGAGCAGCGAAGGATTCAGCGATGGAGACGAACAATGACGAAGAGCAGCGAAGAGTATTGGTGAGTCGGTGGGCACTTCTATCTCTGATTTGGTTTTTGTTTTTAATTTCATTTCCAATTTAGCAGCAAAGAATAAAGGGTATTATTGTAACTTCCTATTTGAGGGAGCTGAAACTAATTTTCTGCTCAATGTCTTTAGCTAGTTACAAAGTTAAATTGATAGAGACGGATTCATAAGTTTGAATTGTTATTAGGTACTCCCTTCATCCCGCTAATTTTATCATGCTTTTCCATTTCGGGCGTCCCCATAATTTTATCACCTTTCCTTATTTAGCAAAAAAAATTATCACAAATAATCAATATAATAATATTAAATATTCTTAAAAGCGTGTCAAAATATACATTTTTTTTCTTTTCATTGTGCTATATTATTATAATAATGCCATCTTAATTTGCTGCCCAACAACTTACTTAATAAAGTTGCTGGAGGTAGTATTTTTTTCTAACATCCCCTTGTAAAAAAAAAGAGTATAGTAATAAATAAACGCTGAACATACATGCTCAGTGCTATGGTGGCGTGTGGCTATAGGAGGAGAGGAGATAGAGAACCAACCAAATAAATCTTATCACGAAGAAACAATTTTCTTTCTTGCATGACTGCGATAATACATCTTCACTTCGCGCAGTTACGTTCTGTCCGCAAAAGAACTACAACCTATGACTCGGTAAAGGCTAGAAGAAGAATCAAGAGCTTCAAAGGAGAGAAGATGGCCGCCGTCGTGGAAGAAAATGGAGCGTCTGAGAGGAGACAAAACGGCTTAGTGTCTGTGAAGCCAAAGCCTACAAAGGGTTTGGCTTCGAGGGCCATTGATTGGCTCGAATGGGCCTTTGTGAAGATGGCGCAGGACAACTCAAACCAGCGAAAGCCCCTTCACTATTTATCTGGCAATTTTGCGCCTGTTGATGAGACGCCGCCTTTGAGTGATCTTACCGTGAAGGGACGTTTGCCTGTAAGTTGTTCTGCTTTTCAATCTGTTTTTGTCTTAGTTTCTTTTCTTACAAGGGGCTGTGATTTGAGTGGCGATTGCTTGAGGTATTTGGCCATTTTTTAGGAGTGCTTGAATGGTGAGTTCGTGCGGGTTGGGCCTAATCCGAAATATGCCCCAGTTGCTGGATACCATTTGTAATACTTCCTTATTTTTTACCTCATAATCCGTACATGTTTGAATCTATTTGATAGCTCAAGTATGTCTGAATTTTTAGCTTTTTGTTTCTGTCTTTTGCAGGTTTGATGGAGATGGGTTCGTGTTCCAAGTCTCAGTTCATGTTATCCAGTGTCTAGTTTTGATATTTCTTTGTCCAACAAACTTTCTTCTCTTAATTATGCTGGATTTTCGTTATTTAAATGATTGGTTTTGCCTTCTCAAAGCTCGTGTTCTTACATCACCGTTACTCTTAAGTAGATGTATCGAATCATTATTCTCAAAACCATCTTACTTTGTCACAAAGGATGCATATGTTTGAGATTCTTAAGGTTATGTGGTCACTAAAGTAGCTCTTGCTTTTGCAGAATGATTCACGGCTTGCGAATCAAAGATGGGAAAGCAACTTACGTATCTCGATTCGTGAAGACCTCCCGCCTTAAACAAGAAGAATACCACGGTGGATCGAAATTTCTGAAGGTATGTATGTATAATACTAACCATTGTAGTACGACTCGTATGCTAAATTATTACATATCAGTTAGTTTGCTGATGTTTGGTAATGCCAATGTTGTCTGGACTCTGTATAGCTCGGTGACCTGAAAGGGATATTTGGGCTCATGAAGGTTAACATAGAAACGCTAAGAGCAAAATTTAAAGTGATTGATCACACCTATGGTCGTGGCATGGGTACGTCGTCGTATAAATACAAGTCGATTAAATTAACACACACATATATATATGTTCATCTGAAACACTGATCAACTTTTCTCTTACAGCTAACACTGCCTTTGTATACCATCAAGGGAAGCTTCTAGCTCTTTGTGAAGCAGATAAGCCATGTAAGCTTGCCTGCGTTGATTCTTATGTCTTCATTGTCAGCAATGCCCTTCAATATTCTTCAAATTACGAGTGATAAAATGCGCTTTGTTACCCTTTTAAGACGCTATCAAAGTCTTGGAAGATGGAGACCTCCAAACTCTTGGCATGGTGGACTATGATAAAAGGCTCCAACATACTTTCACCGCTCATCCTAAGGTCGATCCATTCACAGGTGAGATCATTACGCCATCCATACGAATCTTAAGACGGTTAATATTTGTGATTTAAGAGCAACGTTTGGTTAACATAGGCTTTTCTGATGTAGGGGAGATGTTTACCTTCGGTTATGATATAGAAAAAGAACCTTACGTGACGTACAGAGTTATTACAAAGGACGGGGCGATGCAAGATCCAGTGCCTATCACTGTCTCGGGCCCCATCATGATGCACGATTTCGCCATAACTGAAAACTATGCCATCTTTATGGATCTTCCCCTTTACTTCAAGCCTAAAGTATGTTTTTCTTATCACCAAATTATTCGCCTCTGCTGTTATTTAGTGTCATATCTGCTGCAATAACTGTGTTCGTTAGTTTGAGTTTTGCTATTAGTATGCTGTCCTCTTGCATTGTTCGATGCGTCTAACCGTAGTTGATTCCTTAAAGGGGACATCAATGTGAAGAAAGTGATCGGTATATACGGTTATAATGATTGCTATATATTTCAGGAAATGGCGAAGAACAGAAGATTCGCTTTTCATTTCGATCCCACTGCAAAAGCCCGCTTTGGAATTCTCCCGCGGTATGCAAAGAGCGAGGCGCTGATAAAGTGGTTCGAGCTTCCGAACTGCTTCATATTTCACAATGGTGAGAAAACCAACTTCTTCCTTACAACGTCTGAGATTGCGCGCTCGTCGTCCTAAACGTTCGATGATTTCCTCTGCAGCGAATGCTTGGGAGGAAGGAGACGAAGTCGTCCTCATTACATGTCGGCTCCAAAATCCCGACCTGGAGATGTTCTCGGGACCCGTCAAGGAGAAAGTCGAGGATTTCTCGAACGAACTGTAAGAAATATTCAGTCCCCATTATCATCGCATTAGTTCTTCGGGGATTACGGCATTACACTAAGAATAATCTTCTCTTCTCTCATCAGTTATGAAATGAGGTTCAACACGAAAGACGGTTCCGCTTCCCAGAAAAGATTATCCGTCTCGGCCGTAGATTTCCCTCGAATCAACGAGGGCTTCACCGGGCGGTAAACCTCCCTTGCTATCTCATTTGGAATAAAATATATCAATTCGAAATGTGATTCACTCACTGCCTTCAAGCTTAAGCTTTTCAGTAAACCGATAATTCAGCATGATATCATAGCTCATTTAAGAAAATTACATGTCTAGGACTTAGATAATAGAGAAATCAGTCTAAAGTGAGGCGGACGTGCTAGAAATAAAATATATAGAATTTAAAAACATTCCCTTCAGGCTTAAGCTTTTAGGTAAAAGTGGTCATTCAATAGTCTTACGATATCTTATTCACTGTTGTAAAACTCGGGCTAGGCAGTCTTGTCTGAGGCGATATTCGACTACGCGGTTAATTAATTGGTCAAACCGATTAATCGGCTTAGGCGGTTGATTAGGCGCTCAACTAGGCGGCTAGGCGGCCGATTAGGCGATCTCATATTTTTTTTGGAAAATTACTTTTCTAGACATACTTTTTTGGGATTTTTTTTTAAAACATTAGTGGGATTGGCAATATTTATTTAAATAGATAAATTTGATATACCTTTTCTTTGGTATATAAGCAATAAACAAAAATAATAAAAAAATTGGTATACCGACTAATTTTCTCCAAGAAACGCCTAGCCCGTATAATATAGGCGCTAGGCCTCCCAGAGACGCCCGACTAGCACCTAGCGAATTTTACAATATTGATCTTATTACCCAACGCCGACGAAGATACGATTTTTGCAGAAAGCAGCGTTACGTCTACGGGACAATAATGGACGGCGTGGCTAAAATCACGGGATACGTAAAATTCGACCTGCACGCCGAGCCAGGGGACGGGAATAAGGAGAGGCTCGAAGTCGGAGGTAACGTGATCGGCCTATTCGACCTCGGGCCCGGGAGGTTCGGGTCGGAGGCCGTTTTCGTTCCCGGTCGGCCCGAGCCCGAAGAAGAAGACGACGGGTACTTGATTTTCTTCGTCCACGACGAGAACGTCGGGTAATTAAAAAAAATACGCGTTTTTGGGATTATACGCGAACAATGTATGGTGAGGTTTTAATTTCTTTTTCTTGCAGAAAGTCGTCAGTGAATGTGATTAATGCGAAGACGATGTCGCCCGAGGCGGTTGCCGTCGTGGATTTGCCGAAAAGGGTTCCGTATGGCTTTCATGCCTTCTTTGTCACTGAGGTAATAAAGCATTAGATATACAACCAGAGATTAATGAGCTGTTATTGCAGCTTTTGCTAAAATAAATTATGGTTCTTGCTTATTCTTACAGGAGCAACTGCAAGAACAAGCAAAGCTGTGAGAGGGACTGCATTGAGTGGCAATGTGTAGTTATTTGGTTCATCATGCACTTTTAATACGTGTTGAAAATTAAATATATAGAAGTCAAATATTATATACTTGCTCTGTTGTGGAAATACTGAAATAAAATATATAGAATCAAAATGTCATGCAAAAATGATCAAAATATATAGAAAGGTGTTCAGTTGGATTGTGAGTTAATATTGTAAGCCCGCTACATTTACAAGCTCGTTACGATAACCATCAAAATCCAAGGTAACTCAACCCAGTAGATCAGGCCAGATAACTTTATCAACCCATGGTCCGTTTGGTTACTCACATATAAAGCCCAGCATAATTCAACTATACAAAAGTCCAGTATAATTAATATGACCTCTTCAATTGAGTTAAGTTATAGCGGGCTTTTACTCTAATAATGGGTTCACTTATTAATACCGGGTTGAAAACAAAAACCAAACACAATATTACATCATATTATTTATATTATATGGGCTAATCTTCGAAACCAAACAGACCCCCAGATTAAAAAAAGGAAAAAGACAAAAATACCTCTTCCATTATAATTTAACCCTACCCATACGATTGAAGATGGGCGCTACCTATTTTGATTTCTACAAGGTATTAGGTAGCAGACAATTCTCTTGAAGCCGATCTCTATCATGGGAGAATAAATAGCTATCAATATCTTGGATTTTCCGTAGCAACTGACTCTAATTCCGACGATATCTTGAAGGAGGTTTCGTTAATCGAACATGTATTGTATATGAAACTTCGATGATATTTTCTGTCTAAGCAATCGCATGTGATATTCTTTTGGGTACGAGTTATGCGATTATAAGTGGAAGTTTATCTGCTCCCTGTCAGTTGTTTACATCAAGCGATATTCGGATTGTTATCATGTGCTGGAGATATGTGATTAATCCATTTTTCTCCTGTTTGACCAACTGAATTTCTAATATTAATTACCTCTTGGTACAACGGACTTTTCAAGATGCAGACGGAGGCGCGGAAGCTGTGATATCAGTAGCAGAGATACGCTTGCTGTGTTTCGACATGTTGATTGAAGAAGACGAACCGTGAGTTATTTCTGGAAGCAGGGTTAACAAGGTCATGGGCCGAAGCTGTCATTATAATTATTGTAATGGCAACTGAACATGAATATTTTATGGAAGGACACGCTAGATTTTGTTGTCTCGTTGCAATTATATAGATTTTTATCTTGGGTTGCTTTTATCTTATCGGGTAAGTAAACGGACCCTAAGGACAAGAGGTCATGAGAACGAATCCTAATGACCATTGTATAGAAAATTCACGTCAAATAAGAAAAGGAATCAATCTAAATACAATTTGGTGAAAAGAAAATATGTAGAATCTATTCTACTATATAAAGAAACCGATAATAATTAAAAAAAATTAAAATTTTTAATCAAACCCCACGTTGGCAGTTGACACACGATCCCCACGACTTGCAAAGAACCAATTTCTTCGACTCAGTGTGTGTTGGATTTTTTAAGCCAAATGGGCTTTGGGCCCAAATGGGTATTAACCCATTAATAAAATCAGTTTTGGTTTTTATTAAATCGGGATCGAAACGAGAAATCGTTGAAAGATTACGAATCTATGTTTCACGGGGAATCTAACGAATTTTAATAGGCTCAAAACCGAATTCGGTGAATGAGAATTAATTTTCGAAGTTGGCCCAATAATGATTAAAATGGTTGATAGTGTTTAAGTGGAAAATTAAGTGTCTCACATTGGTTGGACACTAAGAAAATCTTCACCATATATATAGAAATCCATGTGGGTTTATTCAAAAAGGATTTGCCATGAGGATGGGCTTAAATGGGCTTAAGTGGACTTAGTGGGCTTGAGAAGCTTAAGTGAGTTTTAGCCCAAATAATAGTCCGGGTGCAAGTCGGTGCCTCGCACCGACGAGCACCGAGCACGTGGACGAGCCGCACTTTGCACTTTGCACGACGCACCGGAGCGAGGAGCTTACTTAAATTTTTCCTCCGGTGGGCGGCGATGGCGCCGGTGACATGGCAGTCGAGATGAAGATGATTGGGCAGTCCAAACGAGGTGACATGATCCATTGGATCAATGGGCCGTAGTGGGCTGTTGGAATGATCCGGCCCAACTCAAGGAGCTGTCGGTCGGCCTAACAAGAGGTGTCGATCGAGCCGCCGGTGGGGCAGGTCAGAGAATCGGGCCACCGCCGGTGGGACATGCCGAAGAATCGGGCCTGTCGCGGGCCAGTAAATAGACCGACGGTCCAATGAGTTTGAAATATTGCGTTCAGACCCCTGGAAATTACATAAGCATTCCAGGAAGTTATTGAAATTGCAATTAAGTCCCTGCGTGAAAAGTCTATAAATAGACCCCTTATGAATTGGAAAAATTCATTCATATTCAAACCGATACGAAATTGCATAATCACTCTCATACTCCTAAAATCCCGAAGGAAGAAAAAACTCGATTTCGAGTACGGTTCGCCGGAAAAATTTGAATCGTTGTGCTGCGATTACGAGTTTAGAAGTCGTTGTATCTGGGAGGCGATCGCTATTAACCGAAAGCACTTAATATCGGGGCGATTTTGTCTTACGGACAGTGTGTCCAACACACACCTCGACTACGTCTACGGTCATGGATAATCTAAACAAACTCAAGATCGAGTTGTTCATCATGTGGTGTTTACTAGTACTCGTATTTACTGCTATTATATTCTGGGTACTCGCTAACTGCACCTGCGTTTGAAGACACTCCATCTTCCTACTATCTACTGCCGAAGTTTATCTATTGCCAAAGCTCTCTGCCGCCGACCAGACGTAACCGAAGAAACAACAGTGCGCAGATCGTCCATATTGCTCGAAGATTCCTTTGCGACTGACATGACCTATCCTTTCAAAATACGGCTACAGGCCTGTGATCATAGGTGCCGGCCCGTCGATTGGCCGTGTCAGCTTGCCTGAAATCAAAAGGCGTACCTTCGATCATCCTCGAAAGATCGAACTGCATAGCTTCTGTATGGCTGTTTAAAACCTAAGATAGGTTCAAACTCCACCTCCCAAAGCAGTTCTGCGAATTATCCTTAATGCCCTCGCCTAGGAATTTCCCCACCTACCCTTCGAAGCAGCAGTTCTTACAGTACCTCAACGCCAACGCAGAGAGCATCGAGATAAAACTAACGTCCAATCAGAGAGTGGTGAGCGCATAATTCGATCGCAGCGTTTCGAAGATTCCTTTGCGACTGGCATGGCTATACTTTGAAAATACGGTTAACAAAGGGAGCATTTGAAGGTGTTATGTAAGCTGTAGCAATGACCTCGGTTGCATTGACGCATTTCTCTACAAACTCAATTTCCATAATTTGAGGTTATTCTTAGTTAAGTCTAATATGCACAACGGACATTTACGCATACATGTTATGCTTCTGAAAAGAAGAGGAATTGCTTAGAGACTCTAAGACGAATCTGTAAGTCAGTTGTTAAGGTTTGAAAGTCGAGACTCAAGGCGTTGTTATTTGATGCTACCGTACGATCTTCTCATGCGGACGAAGTTGCAAACATATGATTGGTTTTTATTAGGTGGTTGGGCCTTTTAAGAGAATCGATGATGCGATCATAAAGGCGAGGTTTACGGGAACAAAAGGGTTCATCATCTTTGTGAAATTGTATTACTTGACAAGGTTGTTTATTATAGAAACATATTATCTAGAGACATATTAGAATTATTTTCAGTGCTTTTAAATATAATTTAATTTCATTTAATGTTTGTTGTTTTTTATTTACATTTTCGTTGCACACACGTAGAGTGTGCATGGTCACTAGTTAATAGAGTAGAAGGCAAATTTGGTGCTCGAACTATCATAATCCCACCGTTGGTGCTCATTCTTTAAAATGTAGCGTTTTGGTTATCATACTTTGTCAAATCTATCATTTTTTGTTTTTTCAACATATTGAATCACATTTTTAATCAGTCAACAAAATTTACTAAAGGCTATCGTGTTAATAAGTAAATATTAAAAAATAGTAGACAAATAGAAAAAAAAAAGATAAATTGCTACAGGAAATATCATTCACCGAAAAAAGCTTGGATCTAGTGAAAATTTCCTAAATCACGTTGAGATTGAGGTGTTTGATGGATGATCCCCATGATATTAGAAACACGTGGAAGTGCTCAACACTTGCTCATTATGTGCATCGGATTACTAATTTTGATGAGGTGGGAGGTGTTGATCGGGTAGGGACATGTGATGAGAACGTGGGTTGAGGTAGTGATCTAAATGGGGCCTGAAGAAGGTAGTGACGAAGAACTAAAAGGTCATGATGAAGATGAGCAAGATGATGATGCCGAGTTAGTATGTAATGATGAAGATGAGCGAAGTGGTGATGAACAGTTGGGAGGTGTTGCTCTGTTTCATCTTTCGGCTTTAGATCTAAACGTAATTGACAAGATTTTTGATGTTTTAGTCGTATTTTGATTTCGTTCATGTTTCTTACTTCAATTCATTGATATATATATATATATATATATTCATATTACTTTAATTTCTTATATGAAAATGACTAACCCCCCATTTTAGGTCACTACTCACATGTTGGGTCTTGGTTAACCTATGACTTTGGTCAAAAGAACTAAAATTGATAAGTTTGGCAAAGTATGTGAACCAAAACGGTACATTTTAAACTATGAGCATCAACAGTGGGATTTGGTACAGTTCGGATACCAAAGTTGCCTTTTACTCATTAATATATGATATGTTTCCTTGAAAAACTTAACATTTTAGGTGAATCGGTTATATACCTTTGTCAAACATAAGAAGGTCATTCAATTTCACGTGTTAAACAGAGTTACGATTGTATAAACGCTTACCAAATATTATATATTGCTCGCGGCGTGGATTTTTATACTCCCTCTATTCCAGTAACTTATGGACATTTTGGGTATGAAACGTTTTTTAAGAAACTGAATATTTTAATAATATAGTAGCATTAAAAGGTGAAAATTGTATATCTTGACAATCTTTCTATAAATGAAAATGTACAAAAGATAGTGGGACGCTCGATTTAGTAAAATGTACAAAGATAGTGAGACGGAAGGAGTAATATTTTTACTAGTTTAGAATAAAAGATGAGTCCAAACGATTCACGACCTTAATTCTTGAATTTTGAGCTCCAAATTCGTGAAACTGTTCGAAATCTCGAAAATTTAATACTAGACTCGAACTTGGTTATATCACAAAAAGACAAATAAATGAATATTAAGACCGCAGCCAGTAAAAAATTAAATTAAAGCAGAAATATAGAAAAAGGGAAAAAAGGAGTCATTAGTCAGAGGAACAGTACGATTCATCAATAGACGGGTGGGACCCACCTCCTATTTTCATTTGAGTTTAATTTCGCGTGTATTTCAAGCTAATTTCAATTTCATCTCAAACGCTCCTTTCCTTGTGTGTAATATGTATGTCTCCCTCAGTGACAAAACACATACACACACCTCAGACCTAAATACAAACACCACCTTCAGAACAAGACAATACAAAGCTTCCCATTAATTTCGCTCTCTCGATTTTTCTTCTCATCACTTCTCTCGCCAATATATGCATACACTCTCACCTGTATGTATCTACCGATAGCTTCGTCTTTTGCTTTCCTATGTGATTTATGTTTTGAATTTCTCTTTTCTTTAGCGTTAAGCTCTGGAAACGACTGATTAGCGAGATTTGATGTCGATCTTTTGCAGATCTTCGGTTGAGAGTCGTCAAATCGGCGAATTGAATCGTGGGTGAGTTCATTTTTTTTTTCCTCTTAGTATGTGGGTTTTCTGTTCATGGGTAAAGTTGAACTGCGTTGACTTCGAGTTTTTAGCCCATCTGCTGCTGTGTATGCCCGTCTTGGCGATAAATTGGCTTTGATTTTGCGTTCTTTTCATACGATTTGTTTCTAGGAATTGATTATTGTTGAGGGTTGAAACTTGATTGCTGTCTGTCCTTCTCTTGCTATTTTTTTTGTGTGCCGTTGAAAGGGCTTTGGTGTGGTGAGTTTTCCTTCAAGATACCCGAAAAATCGGTGTTTTGATGGCGTGGCTTTAAATTATTCAGGGATTTGTTTTTTTGGGGCAATTTTTAGTTAACATGACCTATTTTCGAACGAATTTTGTCATCCTAGGATTAGTTCATTTTTGGTGCCTATGATATTTTCGTAATTGATTACTGATGCTGTGTGTTCATGGATTTTTCTGTTTTTTGCAAGATAAAAACACTTCTAAACGCATCTTTCCATTTCCAGCTACCTATTGATGAGAAAAGTTGGTTCTTTTATTCTGTTGTGTGACATATCGCAGTTTTTGGGCCTTTTTTTTTACCCATTTTCCGTTTCGTTAGTTATAACTTAGCTTGCACACTGTTTTTCATTCACTGAAATCTTACAACCACCGTAGATGTTGTAAACTTGTTTTGGAAATGTTTCGTTTCAGTTTTTTACGTTTATATTTTCTTCCTTTTCTTTCATATGACACTTTTTTATAACGATTCTCTTTGACTTGCAGCTGATTCGAGTATGTGCAGTGGGCCGGAAAAATCAGAATCAAACTCCTCAAAACCTAAAGAGGCTTCAGTTAACAATTCCACCACCATGAAGGATTTAAGCAATCCATCCTTAGAAGAAAGCGATTCTTTCTCAAATCTACTTGAATTTGCTGCAAATAACGACGTCGAATCATTCAAAAGGTCCGTCGAAGTCAACCTTTCAATAGTAGACCAAGCTGGGCTTTGGTACATTCGTAAGAAGGGTTCGAAGCTCATCTCTCAAGAAGAACGAACCCCATTAATGGTCGCTGCTACGTATGGCAGCGTCGATGTGCTTAAACTGCTGACCGCATTGCCTGAAGTTGACTTAAACCGTTCGTGTGGAAAAGATAAGTGGACAGCTCTTCACTGCGCTGCTTTCAGCGGTTCGATCAACGCTATTGAAACCATGAAGCTGCTTTTAGCCGCCGGCGCTGATCCCAACATAAAAGATGCGAATGGCCAATCTCCCATTGATGTGATTTCAGTGTCTCCAAAGCTCCACGGCGATAAGTCAGCGCTCAAAGACTTACTTTCGAACAACACCTCAGATGGGTCGAACGGCGAACGCAACTTACGTGTCTCAATTTCGAGCTCCAATGCTTCATCTCCAATCTTATCCTCCTCCCCAGAATGTCAGTACATTACATCGCCCTGCGGTTCTCCTACGGCCAAGAACGGTGAAGCTTCTAACAGTAACATCGTGTCTGAAAAGAAGCAGTACCCAGTCGATCCATCCCTCCCAGACATCAGAAACAGCATCTATTCGTCTGACGAGTTCCGTATGTACTCTTTCAAGATCAAGCCTTGTTCGAGGGCGTACTCCCACGATTGGACTGAGTGTCCCTTCGTCCACCCGGGCGAGAACGCTCGAAGGCGGGACCCGAGGAAGTTTCATTACAGCTGTGTCCCTTGCCCAGATTTTCGAAAGGGCTCTTGCAGGCGTGGGGATATGTGCGAGTATGCCCATGGAGTGTTCGAAAGCTGGCTTCACCCTGCTCAGTACCGTACAAAGCTATGCAAGGATGGCATAGGCTGTAATAGGCAGGTGTGCTTCTTCGCCCATGCGCAAGAGGAGCTTCGACCATTGTATGCCTCGACTGGATCGGGCGTTCCTTCTCCAAGATCTTCGATGGACATGGCCATGGCTATGAATCTCTTGCCAGCCTCGCCCACTTCGCAGTCGCTGATGTCACCCTCGGGTTTTAATCAGGCGTTCTCACCTACTTCGAATGGGGGGATGATGTCATCGCATTCATCTAATGCTGGTCCTCCTCTATGGTCTCAGCCCAACGTGCCAACCCTTCATCTTCCAGGCAGTAATCTACAGTCGAGTCGATTGAGGTCTTCTCTAAATGCCCGCGATCTTCCACCTGAAGATTTCGATGCTCATAAGCTTGTGTTGAGCAGCGATTTGCCTTCTTTTACTCAGCAACATTCGATGAATTACTCTGCTAATAGGGCTGCTGCTGCTAAGCCTGGGCTAACCCCATCGAACCTCGAAGATCTTTTTTCTGCTGAGATGGCATCTTCCCCGAGATTCTTCGATCATGGCTCGAATTTCGGTGCTTTCTCCCCTTCTCACAAGGCATCGGCGGGCGGTCTCAATCAGTTTCAGCATATGCTCTCGCCAATCAATACGAATGCTGCTGCTGCTAACTCTAACGCTAATAACAATGTCTTCTCTCCAAGAAACATCGAGCAACACCCTTTATTACAGGCTTCCCTCGGCGTCCATTCTCCTAGGATGTCCCCTCGGAGCCTCGACGCCACGTCAGCGTCGGCGAGGATCTCAGCCATAGCCAACAGGGAGAGGCAGCTACAGCAGATGAGCATGAGGAGCCTCAGCTCGAGGGAGCTCGGGGCGGTTCGTGTCCCTTTGAACGGTTCGAACCACCCTAACAACCCATGGTCGAAGCATGGCTCGCCCAATGGAGCTGCCGACTGGTCGGTGGGTGCTGAGGGTGGTCAAGCTGCTCGGCTGAAGAGATCGTCTTCGTTCGAGCTTAACAGCAATGGAGGAGACGAACCCGACCTTTCGTGGGTTCACTCGCTCGTCAAAGAATCTTCGCCACCTAATTCTGGGTATGAATCCGTGGATCAATCGGTTTTGGGAACTTGGCTTGAGCAGATGCAGCTCGATCAGCTCAGAGGTTAGTTGTTTGTTCTCAGTTTAGAGATTAAAAAAAATCTCTCCTTTCTTTGAAATTTGTATTCAATCAATCCTAAGAACCATTTTATTGATTGTTGATGGTTTATTACAAGAATGAATTTTCATTTTTCGGCTGGGATGTAATGAAAGCAGAAGCTTAGCCCAGTTTGAGCAATCTTTCTTTTGTAATCGGACGGATTATTAGTTTGAGAATTCTGTGAACGTTATGCAATTGTTATTCCTTATTCTTGCAATATGCATTCAATTCCCTTATCCTGCTATTTTTTTTTTGTGGTATGTTGGGCTACGCAGCTTCTGTTATTGTTTATTTATTTGTTGATATTATTGTACTTTATACCTACTTTTAAAATTAGGTATGTGTGACATTGGTCGGCCACAAATTCTGGTCGAATAATCAACCATTAATGATAAGTTTAATTCTTAACTTTCTCAAAGGTGAAGAATATTATTTATTATATGTATTTCGATTATAAAGCATTTTATATTCTGGTACGTGTTTAATGATTCATTGCATATTGACACCTATATTTTGGGTTGAGTTGAATAGTAATGCATGAGCACGTGTCTTGTTTTGTTTACTCTGCCGAAGGGATTTAATTTATGTATCCCTCGTATCGTATCAGTACCTAATAGACCCAAAATATGCAATTTTAGATTATGTGAGGATTCGTTTTGTTAAGTAAAGGTAGTTGGCGACGGCTAACCCAAACACTTTGCCGCATAATTGTTTAATTATTACTTGTGGATCAATAAAGACCACACTATCCAAAATAAATTCGATTTAATTATAAAAATGAAACTCCCACTTCTTGTTTGCGATCTTGCTTCATGTTGGCTAATGTGTGTAAGGTCACGATGAAGTATAGATAATATAAATTATATGAATACATATATATATATATATGCATCAAAGGCGTTAAATCAGATAAATAAAAATCCAAGCGCAAGGGCAATATAATATAAAGAAATCGAGTTCATGGTGCATTATTAATTTTGTAAAATCCTTTTTATATTTTTATTTACTACACATCGATGAATCAACTCCTAAGAAACTTCCATGGTCCCGTGCCAGTTCCCATCCTACAACAACAATAATAATTACTAATTTCAAATAAATAAATAAATAATAGCAACCCCCGTACAATGTCATGGTAGGTTTTCTGAAACGGAAATGGGACAAGTTGGGGCTGATGAATGTATGGCAGGTCAGAAAGGGACTATTCTTGGCTCGATTTGACTGTGTTGAGACTAGGGATAAAATCCTACAAACTGAGATTCTTCATTTTGACAGAAAACCTATGATACTTTCACCATGGACTGAGAACACACAATTGAGTAAGATTGGAGTGGAAACTGTTCCTATATGGATCCAATTGCCTCAACTTGATTTGAAATACTGGGGGAATAAAACTCTCAGCAAACTAGGCAGTCTGATTGGGAAACCACTAATGACAGATGACTTTACAAGGAAAAGGGACAGAATTCATTATGCTCGGGTTATGGTAGAAATAAACCTTAACAAGCCTCTGAAAGATAGTATACAGTTCCTAAATGAATCTGGACAGCTTGTGGAACAGAAGGTTACATATGAGTGGAAGCCAATTTTCTGTGGCAAATGTAGGAATTATGGACATGAGGAAGCAGTTTGCAAACAGGAAAATAAGAAAGCATGGCAGCCTATGAACCAGAATCAGAAGGGGCCTATGGCACAGAAGGACCCCAAGACTCCAAAATATCAGTCACCTACGGAGCCAATGGTACCAACAGGACAGACACCAAAGGATATACTCATACCTTCGGATAATGTGCAGAAGCAGACACCTAAGGCACCATTGGTTCCTATGAGACAGATACAACAAGCATCAGAGATTGAGGGCAGAAGTAGCAAAAAAAATGCCTGGGCTGATATGATACAACAAGAAGTGGAAGAGATGACAGAAGGAAATGGCCCCAACCCTTCCAAGCAGAGGGTATATGAATTTGTGAATGGATAAGTGCGTAATTTGGAATGTTAGGGGCCTCAATGGCCCTGCAAAGCAGAGGGAGATTGCTCTCTTCTGCAGAAAATATGATGTACATATTATATGCCTACTGGAAACTAAATTGAAAGAGAGACAAATGGTGAATGTTATGAGCACAAGCTTCTATGGTTGGGATTTTTGTCATAACCTGAGATCTCATCCCAATGGTAGAATAATTGTGGCATGGAGAGGTGAGACTAAACTGGAATTGCTAAGGCAAAATGATCAACTCATGCACTTCAGAGTTGTCAAAAGAGGGCGGCTAGTTACATTTCTTACAGCAGTATATGGTCAGAATGAGCAGGCTGCTAGGGAATACTTGTGGGAATCTATGATGGAAATAGGAACAGTAATAAGAGATCCATGGATGATATGGGGGGATTTTAACAACATTAGAGGATTTGATGATAGACTGGGGGGTTCAAAGATCCTTATGCAAGAGTTTAACAGCTTTAATCACTGTCTATCCCAATGCCAGCTTGATGAAATAAGGAGAACTGGCTGCCATTACACATGGACAAATAAGCAAAAACCTGAGAGTAGGATTTGGTGCAAACTTGACTGGGCTTTTGCAAATGAGGCTTGGATAACAAAATTCTTTGATCATACCACAGATTTCTTGAATGAAGGTGTATCAGATCACACCCCCATTCTGCTCCGAGATAATACTCCAAATCAGAGCCACAAAAAACCGTTCAAATACTTCAACATGTGGAGTTTAGCCCCTGAATTCCTGAATACAGTGGAAACCTGCTGGAAATCTGCTGGTGGAACAGCTGCAGGGAAAGTATACAGTAATCTGTATCATCTTAGAGGTCCCCTTAAGGAGTTAAACAGAACCCTCTTTGCTGATATTGTCAATAAGACTGAAATCAATAGGAAGATTCTTGATGAATGTCAAATGGCCTTGCATAAGGATCCTCTGAATAGAGAATTGTTGGCTAAGGAGGAGATCATGAGAAGGGATCACAGTTTTCTAAGCAGGGCTAATGATAAATATCTGAGACAAAAAGCTAAAGCTAGGTGGTTGGATAAAGGTGATCAAAATATAGCTTACTTTCATGCTGCCATCAGGAAAAGAACCTATACAAATAGGGTGTTATCCATCTCTAAACAAGATGGTTCCATCATCAATGAAGAGGGGGATATTCAACAGCATTTTCTGGAATACTTTCAAGACATGCTGGGCAAAAAGAAATCTAACATGCTAAGGCCTGACCAATTAGTGGTTGCTGAAGGCTACACGTTGTCTGTGGCAGACCAGCTCAAACTTACTCGGCCATTTGACAGAAGAGACATTTTTGAGGTCATGAGAACTATACATGTGGATGCTGCCCCAGACCCGGATGGATATGGAAGCGGGTTCTTCAAACATGCTTGGAAGGTAGTAGGAGAACAAGTAACAGATACCATCTTGGAATTTTTTGAGTCAGGTAAAATGATGCCTCGGATAAATGGTACAGTTCTATGTCTTATCCCTAAGACAGCTAATCCAACCACAGCCCAGGAATTCAGACCTATTTCTTGTTGCAATACTATATATAAATGCATATCGAAGATGCTCTGCTCCAGGCTCAAGCCGATTCTGCCAAAACTGATACATACAAATCAAAGCGCATTTGTAGAGGGGAGGTCTATAGTGCATAACATCTTGTTATGTCAGGACATGATACGACTGTATAATAGGAAGAATGCATCAGCCCGAGCTCTCATGAAAATAGATATCAGAAAGGCTTACGACACTCTGGATTGGAACTTCCTTAAGGATTGGCTATGCTTGCTGAAATTTCCTATGAAATTCATCAACTGGCTTATGGAATGTATAACAACTGCTTCTTATACAATCTCCCTAAATGGATCACAATCTGGAAGGTTTAAGGGTGGTAGAGGACTGAGACAAGGAGATCCCATCTCGCCTCTAATATTTGTCATTGCCATGGAATACTTAACAAGGAAACTCCAACTTTCTTCCAAAGATCAGCGATTCAGGTATCACCCCATGTGCAAACATATCAAGCTGATAAATCTCTGCTTTGCAGATGATTTAATGATCTTCTGCAAAGGCAGAAGTGGAGCAGTTAGGGTGATTAAAGAAGCCCTCGAGCACTTCGCCACAACATCTGGTCTGGAGCCCAATGAACAAAAATCCAGTCTGTTCCTCGCTGGTATTCCTATTGCAGAAGCGGAGGAAATCAAAAAGCTTACAGGATTCAAACTTGGTAATTATCCTATGAGGTATTTGGGTATACCTGTTTCACCAACTAAATGGAGTAGACAATCATGTCAGATTTTGGTGGAAAAAATCACAGCTCGACTAAGGTGCTGGGCTACCAGAAATTTATCATACGCGGGGAGGTTATGCTTGATTAATTCAGTCCTAATGGCGACGCATGGTTATTGGGGGTGAATGTTCTTGTTGCCTAAATCTGTGGCGAAGGAAGTGGATCAAATATGCAGAGATTTCCTATGGGGGAAGAAAGAACACAGCAAAAGTCTATCACTCATTAGCTGGAGCCAAGTATGTTCACCAAAAAAGAATGGTGGCTTGAACATTAGGGACTGTGAGACGTGGAACAAAGCGCTTGCGGGGAAACAATTATGGGATCTCACATTGGACAGTGACTCGTTATGGATCAAGTGGGTCAACGTGATCTACTTAAAGGGGTCTGATTTTTGGGACTACACGCCAGCCAATGATTCCAGTTGGCATTGGAAGAAGCTTCACCGACTTAAAGACAGTTTTAAGGCGGGATATCGAGGGAAGCAATGGCTGCCTGCTACGGATGGGAAGTATACTATCAAGCTGGGATACGAATGGCTCAAAGGAAAAGGGACACAATGGCCTTATCATAAGGCGGTATGGAACAGATACTCTGTTCCCAAGCATTCGTTTATGCTGTGGCTACTGCTCCACAAGAAACTTCTTACTGTTGATAGACTGGTAAATTGGGGTGTGCAAATCAGTGATACTAAGTGCAAACTGTGTACTACAGAGGAGGAGTCAATTGATCACATTTTTATGGGATGTGAGTTCAGCCAATTGGTATTTCAACGGATTCAAGCATGGTTGGAATGTATGGAATCACTGAAGGACTATGGAGAGCTCTGTGAGTGGATGAGGAAGATGGGGGGCAAAAAGAATGTCCAATGTGGTATTAAGGTGGCAGTGTTGTCTTCCATGTTGTATCACATCTGGACCGAGAGGAATAAAAGAGCGCATGATTTGGAGGTGAAGACTGCAGATCAGATATTCCAAAGGATAGCCAGGGAAATGAAATGGAGAATCACCAAATTTTGTCGTGTGAAGAATGCAAAAAGAACAGATATCTTTATACGTGTATGTTCTGTACTAGATAATATAGAATGATGTAAGGCTTAGTCTGAGTTGGTGGAAAATGAAAAGTTCATTCTACCAAAAAAAAATAAATAATAGAGAATTAATTACCTCCAAAGACCAGCAAATGTTCTTAAAGCCATGAAAATGGTTAGAGCAACCCATATTCCGACAAAGCCGCCTGCTTTAGATAGAACAAAGAGGCATCCAATGGTCGCAACGGCTACTAAAACCTGAAATATAATTTTAGAAAAAAAAAATACAATAACTATAGATCAAGACATATAACAATATTAAATGTTGCAGGTAATATAATTTTGGTCGCATATGACAGTTTAATACGAAAGCATAGGTCGCCCCATAAATACCATGGAATATGCCGAGAAGGCGAAATCTGAAGCTCCAAAGTTAACTCCATCGAAGACAAATGCTAAGGAGTTAATAGGCTGTGTCCCAGCCACAAACTTGATGAACAAAAAAAAAAAGCAAAAATATTCCAATTAGGTGAACATCATTTGCTGTCATAACAATTTTCCGATTATGTAATAATAAATCCCGACTATTCGACTTTTTAATATTTACCGGGACACCGACGACAATCATGCGAACGACGTTTATATCCTTTGTGAAAATTCCCGAGCCAAAGTAAAGCCCGAGCCCGACGAATAGAGCGAGGCCTAATCCCATCTGGAGAAATCGTAGTTGGAAATAAATATATAAAGTTAAAATATGTTACGCTTCAATTATGTTTAATTTTTTAGGTAAAGTAGCCATTTAACATGACCCGGGCCATGATGAAGTCATGACAACCCAATAAAAAATTCCACTACTAAGGCCACATAAGAAAGAAATCAGCCTATAAACTGTGAGGGGCCGCGTGTTGAAAATAAATACACATATATATATATATATATAATTTAATGTAGATTAAAATTATTGTTCAAATGAATCATATCTTATATACCTGCAAAACTCGCACGGCGGTTGCGGTTGCCTTATTATAGTCTTTCTCGGCGAATGAACAAGCGAGGATCGCCTGAAAACGATGTCGCAATCGTTCGAGCGCTTTTTGTTCTATTTTATACTATACGATTCGGTTACTTAGGGTTTAGTTATAATATATTACCTGACCGCCGACGGCTAAGCCATCGGCCAATAAGGAAGAAGTTAGCCAAACTTGTAAGCAAACTTGAAAAGCGGCCATAGGGTTTGGGCCGAGGCGTGCGGCCATCGAAGCTGATAGCGTAACGCAGACCGTAGTGGCCAAAACTTTCGCTAGCAAGTATAGACCTAAAGAAAAGATATATAAACAAAATCATCATATATCAAGAATAAAATGATCCCTTTTTTTAGTAACAATTTTAGGTTTTTTTTATATGTATGTCGAGAAACTCACCATTCTTGAGGAATTTACGGAGCTGCAAGTCTCGGATGCTCGGCGGTAAGAGGTCGACTTGCTTCATCAGCTTGCATAAGAGGATCAGAGAGATCAAATACCTAAAGAAGGAAAAGAAGCAAGAAAATAAACGTTAATGTGATGAGAGCTCGAAAAAACTTATATGTAATTATTATTATTACTCACTGCGAAAGGACGTGGGCCATGGCAGCGCCGCTCACGCCAAACTTACAGGCGAAGATGAATATAGGATCCAAAACGATGTTCATCGCATCTCCGACGACTGGAGCACAGAGAAAACCCTAATTAAAACATCGTTCGAATGTAATAACCTTATTATCGGCGTCAATAATGCGCTTTTTATTACCCGTGGCATATAGCGGGGTTTTAGTATCTTTAAACCCTCGGAAAACGCCTTGCATGGCTAAAGAGAGAAGAACGGCAGGCGCGCCGAGGGCCCTTATCGTTAGGTACTTGTGCGCCGGGGATAACATAGGAGATCCCTGCAATATAATTTATTTGAAGTTATAAAAAGAAATACGTTGGTACCGAAACAAGAGTGTCATTGCAATGTGACAAGAGGGCTCCGTGGACTATTTAGCTATCGTTTCGAAAGAAAAAAGGGAAAAAGATAGCTGAACACTCACAAGTTTAACTCCCATGATGTTCAAGAATGGCTTTGCGAGAAAAATGAGGAAGACAGTCTGAAGCAGACCGAGCACTGCGCCGAGGGCCAAAGCGGTCGACGCCGAAGGAATATTTCTTCTCTCGCTTTTCTTCTTATTCTTCGCCCCGACTTTGGCGTCCTTCGCCATGGCTTCGTCTTCGTCGACAGACTTGCACGTCGTCGTCTTAAACGACGACCCTTCTTCGTCTTCTTCTTCCATGAGCAATTTTAGCGGCTTGTTTTTACTATTTTCATTGTTACATCCTTCTTCCAAGTCGTCGTCGCCGCCGACCGACTTGCGCTGTTTTTCGTTGATTCGGTTGACCGTATCCTCTTCGGCGACGAACGAAGTGGTGATACTCACGAGAGGGAAAATCGTGACTTTCGAAGCTTGGTTGAAAATGGCGATCGCCACTCCTACCGCCGCTATATCGACGGCTCCTAATACATTACCAAGAATATAGCATTAAAAGATCGTTACTAAATCGAAACCCTAATACTGCGTTTGGTATACTGAATTCGTGCGGCGCAAAATTAAGTTAGCGCGTCGAACGATATAATAATAAATTTGCGCTTCGCCCACGCCGCAATTCACAGCATTTTCTTTTCTTTTCCGGACCGAATTCAACATACTGAACGCTAGCTAGTGTTAATTTTCGCGTGAAAAATAAAAATCGCATATCGGCGTAAGAAAACGTAACTATCGTTTATTTGACGCCTTGACATCATCTTATCGTCCGCTTTCGAGATTTATTTTTCTTTTTTCGGACGAAATGAAGCCTAAATTATGAGATGTGTAGAAGGCATAGATTTTTCCGTTATTACCTAAGTGGCCTATGAAGGCCGTGTCGATCAACGAAGCAATGGGATCTGCGGCCAATGCTAACGCCGCCGGCAAAGCTATGCATAGTATCTCCTTTCCGAGCGGATCCTTCTTAAAAACGCAGCTACGGAGAATGGACGAATTATAGAATGTTTTCGACATAATAAGGTCTTCTATTATATTACATTTTTCGGAAAAAACAATAAAAAAAAAAGATAATACCTCATGTCTTTTTTTTTTTTCGAAAGGATAATACCTCATGTCTTTGAAGAACACAAAGATAGGCAGCTTAGTCCATTTTCCTCCATCTGATACTTGCTGCTGCTTATTAGTGTCGTTGTTCTCCGCCATGAATTTGCGTTATCGCACGCAGTAATTTGTGTTTATGGCGGCGATTCAGCTTCAGTTCAGCTGTGTAAGAGCAAGAACAATAATATCATATGTTTGTGTTATTCTTCGAAGCAAATGTCGTTGAACAATGAAGATATAATGATCAGAATATTAACATTACTACGATGGATTAAAAGGCGTTTCAGAGAGGCATTACACTACAAGAATGTTAGCCGTACGTGTTATAGTTAGTGAAGGAAGTAGATGGACTAAATGAACATTAATGAGCCGATGCCCTTCCATTATTTCAGTGACTTTTCTGCAGATCTCAGTTCTCACCTTCCTCAGTTGAGCATGCAAAATCAATTGGAAGAATAAAATAAACTAAAAAAAAAATAAAAAGTGCCAAACTATCGGACATACTTGCAAATGGCATACATTCGACGACTCTCTCCTAATTGCAAATGACGAGAAAATACAGCAAGTCTTTGATCTTGACAAAAAGCTTCAAACTTTTCTGACTAGTTGTCGCTGTTTAGACCGGTTCCATATTGAATATTTTAACGTACTAAAATCTTGTCCACACATAGTTAGATCATATTCTTGTCCCCAGAAAACAATTAGAAAAGCCAAAACCTTCCCCCAGTAGAGACTGTGCCCCTTATTGTTGAGTAAGTATTAAATGCGATACCTACGAAATTTATTATCGTTGAATTACGAGAAGGCCATGAAGGCTTAATGAAGTAGTTGCTGGACTTACTGTCCATGTCTGATTATATTCTTCTTCTCAATTAAGATTCGCTACCATGTCACTATTTACTATTATGATAAAGTACATAAAGATGATCGCTTTATGTTTAAGATACAACGAAAATTGCAACTTGGGATTAGACCAAATATAATAGGTTATTCACCCCCCCCCATGTAGAGAGTTTAGGAATGAGTAGGGGTGGGCATCGGGTCGGGTAGTCGGGTATCGGGTAGTTCGGGTTCGGGTAGTTCGGGTTCGGGTTAATATTTTCACTACCCGAACCCGACCCGATCTACGGCGGGTACCCGATTGTCGGGTATATATCGGGTTCGGGTACCCGACGTCGGGTACCCGACTTTGAATCGAAAAATATGATTAAAAATTTTATAATGCAATATACATATCAAATATTCATGTTATATATCATTTATCACTTATAACATTTGGATGTTTTATATTCAATAAATATAATATATATAAATATTTCTATATGTTTATTTATAAGTTTTGAAAATATATTTTAAATTATTATAATGATTTATGCATTGATAATAAATATCACTTGTTAATTATGCAATATTAATAAGAAATTAATCAAAAGATTATTTAAAACTTTAACACCACCCACGTTAGTATCGATATCTAGACATGTTATTATATTTTTTCAATGTTTATGTATAAAAACTAATATATTTGTTAAAATATAATTTGTCGGGTACCCGATCGGGTTATTCGGGTAATAAATTACTACCCGATACCCGACCCGATTAATAAATTCGGGTATCGGATAACCCGATACCCGACAAATAACTCGAATTACCCGACCCGAACTACCCGAACCCGATCGGGTTCGGGTAAAACCCGAATACCCGAACCCGAACGCCCACCCCTAGGAATGAGTAACATCAAATATGTAAGAATGAGGGTTAGTTGGAGTAATATATCATGTATTTGCTTAAACTCAGGTTTGTATGATGAATTGGGCCGGGTCAAATAATCTTGGACGTCCACAAAAGCATGCAATTGTTCATGCAACAAAATTGTAATAATATGATTGTCATACTTCGTGGGATGAGGATCTAATTGTGTTTTATGTAATAATTAGTCAACACATTTTATTAATCCTCGTATAACATGGAAAGAACAGTAGTAGAGATGTATGAAGTTGCTTACCTTCGTCTTCCTCTCTAATCTTGATGATGATTTCCCACACGTTATAACTCTCAAGTTTCACATTGACGTTCACACCTTTAAATACTGCTAGTCTTTTATCTCGAGAGTCCCACTTTTTTTATATCAAGTGGCACGCAACATAATTAAAGTTGGATTGGTATATTTTTTGAAATTGCTATAATTCGCGGTTTACGAGTGGTTTGATCTATGGGCGCTTTTTGAATCCGAGCAATCAGTAATTAATATAAACTCAGGATAAAGACGTTTCTGGTCTGGACGCATGATTACAGATTAGTTATTCTATTAGGATGTTTTGTCCTATTATTAAAGGACGCACCTTTATTTATGAAATGGGTAATATTGTATTCTCTTTAATTGTCTGTTTATACTTGATAGTTAAATGTTACATAGCATACAAAACATAAGGATATTCCTGCAAACAAAATTAGATAAGATGGGGTTTTTCTATGTTTCGTATATCTAACTCTTTAAGAAAAAATATTCCAACTTGTTTAAACATTTTATTCCAGGTAATAAATACTGTTGAACATGTCATTAGTCTCTACAAGGATGCAAGGTAAAAGAACGTAATGTTTTCGCCAGAAATCAATGAGCTCTTCTCTCTCCTTCAACTCTAAAACTATGATAAAAGGCTCTCAGTGCATATTGAGTATATTCCAACTGAGTTGAGAATGACTCCACAATTGTCTCATGCAGCAAGTAATCCTAGTGATCCAAAGGTAGTTACGTAAATTATTATATTCATATGATATTGTTAGGAGACTATATATATAGTTGGTGGGATATTGTTTAATTGGTTAATTCACAGCTGCTTTATTGCGAATATGGAGCACGTTGGAGTCCACCAAACACCATTTGTTGCTTTTAAGACACTGCAAAAGATAAGCATACGCTCGTATAGTTTAGCTAGCGGGTTATTATTTGATACAAATATACTCGAAGCTAACGTTCTATTTTCCTTGTAAGACGTCAAGTTAAATTTTTTATAATTCTTGCAAGCATCAGCAAGACATAACATACCAATACCTACAAAAAAAAAAAATTAGGGCAAACCTTAAAAGTTGCCCATATAAGTGCCTCTTGAAGGGCGTGAAGCAGAAAGTGGTTATCGACGATGGTCGCGATGGGATCTATGTCCCAAACCCATATTCAAATGTGTGTACTAAATCACCGGATGTTGACACTTGTCAAATCCTGTGGTTCAGAAATTGTTTTAATTATTTTTAAATTTTTTAATTACATAATCTATCAAGTTATAAAATAATTCTTATTTCATGTCATTTATATGATAAAAACAAATAAACAACAATAAATAATTCTTTGTTTCATTACGATTAAATTGATACCCATATCTTATATTTTTCGATATTACAAAAAATATTTTTCATATATTCTACAATCGGGTACACACATTGAGACAGGGTTTGTGACAGATGATCCCATCCGCGTTGACGATGGAGTGCGATGGACAACTTCTCATATTATTATTTAATTCGCGTGTGGTTTCCACAATTCCGCATGTATTTAAAAAATTAATCATGATGTATATTATGTGAAATTCTTTTACACCATAATAATGTTTCGCGTTGGCCACTGATACAAATCTACGTCGTGATTCCATTTGGTTTTTGTCCGTACATTTAAATGATAAAATATACTACCATACCACTAAAGAATGGTGGAACTACTAAGGTTTTCTCGGAAAAAAAAACACACATAAACAAACCTTGAATGCAAAATTCCATGAAAATCTCAAATAGGGATGGGATTAACGCCTGATATAAAACAAACTGACTGAAATAAGCAACTTATGTTATGAACAATGAATACCCTCAGTTTGGTACTACAAACTTCAAATCCATTTGGTTCCAAGTGCCATAATCACATTAGTGTATTTGAAACAAAAAAACAAAGATTCAAAATTTAGTGCTTCTTAAAGGATGATAGAATATTTTTCCTCTGAATATAAACTTTATTACTTCTTCAATATATAGAGATTACATATGAAATAAATAAGGAAAATATATTACATCATAAAGGAAAATAAACTATCATAAATGAAAATAATGTGGAGATAATCATGAGAGATAATCATGGGATTTGAGATCATCCGTAATTAATGATTATCCGTTATCACCCCCCCTCAAGCAAGACGTGGGGCGTGGAGCCACGCGCAGCTTGGAGCGAAAGAACTCAAATAATGGACGTCCTAGGCCTTTGGTGAAAACATCTGCAATCTGAAGATTTGAAGTAATGAACTTCGTGAGGAGGCGACCAGAGGCGACAAGTTCACGAACAAAGTGATAATCAATATCAATGTGCTTCGCGCGTTTGTGAGCGATAGGATTCTGGCTTAGGAAAATAGCACTGTTGTTGTCACAAAGTAGAACTGGGGTGTCGACGATAGATACACGAAGCTCTTTAAGAAGATTAGATAACCAGACTACTTCAGATGCAGCGTTGGCCAACGCACGATATTCTGATTCGCAACTAGATCGTGCCACAGTAGGTTGCTTCTTAGCGCTCCATGATACGAGGTTACCACCAAGAAAAATAGAGTACCCATAGGTGGAACGACGAGTCTCAGGACATCGAGCCCAATCAGCATCAGAGTAGGCCAATAAAGTGCAAGGCGGTCCACGGCTGAATGAAAGACCATAATTAATTGTGCCTTTGACATAGCGAAGAATACGCTTGACGGCCTGATAGTGATCAACTGTCGGAGATTGCAAGAACTGACTGACAAGGTTGACCGCATATGATAGATCGGGGCGCGTTATTGTCAGGTATTGAAGGGCTCCTAAGGAACGATAATGCGTTGGATCAGAATATGGCTCACCATCACTTGTTAGAACTTGACCAGCCGCAAGAGGAGTCGAAACAGGCTTACACTCAAGTAGCTGAGAGCGCGTAAGTATATCGTGAGCATATTTGGTCTGACTGAGGTGGAGTCCAATATCGTTGTGATCGACTTCAAGCCCCAAAAAATAATTTAAACGGCCGAGATCCTTTACTGCAAATTCTGAATGAATTCGGGAGATGAACTGTCTTATAGCGGTTGGGTTATTTCCTGTGAGAATGATGTCGTCGACGTATACCAACAGATATATAATATCAGATGCATGATTGAAAATAAAAAGCGAGGTATCCGCACGACTGCAAAGAAAACCAAGTTTAATGAGGAAATCACTAAATCGTTGAAACCATGCACGGTCGCTTGTTTAAGCCCATAAAGTGCCTTTTTGAGACGACAAACGTGAGTAGGAAAGCGAGGTTCAATGTATCCCGGTGGTTGCTCCATGTAAACAGGCTTGGTGAGAACACCGTTAAGAAATGCATTTTTGACATCCAACTGATGTAATGGCCAATTTCGCATGACAGCAAGAGAAAGAACAACTCGAACAGTGGCGGCCTTCACAACGGGACTAAACGTGTGAGAAAAGTCAAACCCCGGAACTTGAGTGAATCCCTGTGCAACCAAGCGAGCCTTGTGTCGTTCAACAGAACCATCAGAGTTATGCTTAGTACGGAAAACCCATTTAGAGCCAACAACGTTAACGCCTGGTGGACGCGGCACAAGATCCCAAGTAAGATTCTCCCGTAAAGCAAGCATTTCATCATCCATAGCAGCGAGCCAGTGAGGGTGCTTAGCAGCTGATTTAAAACCTCGAGGTTCAGCGGTCGTCGCCTGACGATGAGTAGTGGCAAGATCGGCAATGTGACGTGGTTTAAAAATGCCTGCTTTGGCGCGTGTGACCATCGGATGTCCAAAGGATGAAACACCAGGTTGTGATGATGGTGGAGTTGGTGGTGTCGGTGGATCTGGTTCGGGTGTCGTAATGGTCGTAACTGTTGGGCAAATCGAGCACGGTAGGGGTTGCTTCGAGGCTGTCGACTCATTAGACTCAATAGGTGCAGCAGCAAGATTCAAATCAGCTAACGGCTCAAGAAAACAAGACACATGAAGTTTAGAGATAGATGTTACCGGATTTTGGCCTGAGTACGGGTAAACATCCTCATCAAATCTTGCATGTCGAGTGATGTAGATCTTCGTGGTTAGCGGATCAAGACATCGAAACCCCTTGTGATTTGAGCTGTAACCAATAAACGTGCACGGACGACTGCGAACAGAGAACTTGTTTGCCGTATAGTCACGTAAGCAAGGGAAAACCCGACAACCAAACGGATGAAAATTTGCGTAATTTGGTGGATTCCCAAACAATGTCTCAAACGGTGATATTCCCTGCAAAATAGGCGATGGCAACCGATTTATAGTGTAAACCGCTGTAGAAAAGGCTTCAACCCATAAAGACATAGGGGCATGCGCATGAAAAAGACCCGTCTCGGTGATGTGACGATGTTTACGCTCGGCTCGACCATTCTGAGATGGCGTGTAAGGACACGAGATGAGGTGTTGAATTCCCTTCTGACGGAAAAATTTCTGAACTTGATTATTCGTGAATTCCGTACCACCGTCGCTCTGAAATTTCTTAATAGAGCAATTAAATTGATTTTCCACCAAATTTGCAAATTGCACCAGATTCACAAAAAAATCCGCCTTACTAGAAAGTGGATAGAACCATGTGAAACGAGAATAGTCATCAATAAATATAACGTAGTAGCGAAAACCCGATGATGAAAAAATAGGTGCCGGTCCCCATAAATCGCAATGAATTAGTTCTAACACATGACGAGCTCGTTTTTCATTCAGAGAGAAAGGTAAACGCTTGCTTTTAGCGAGTTGACATGAAGGACATAAGGAAGGTTTGGGCAACAAAGAGGTAACCATCAAATGACCCGATTTATTCAACAATGATATAATACTAGGCGAAACGTGCCCGAGTCTAGCATGCCACAATTCAAATGATGCACGTTGGCAATTATTTTGTAAACTAGCAATTAAAGCAGGACGAGCTCTCTCTAATATATATAGGCCATCTTCACGACGACCGCTTGCCAGAACCTCCTTTGTGTGACGACTCTGAATGGTAAATAACTTATCAGTGAATAATACATCAACTGGAAAATCCGAGGTAAGCTTGCTAATGGAAAGCAAATTTTTCGTGAGATTTGGGACGACTAAAACATCCAACAACTGAATGTTATTGGTAACATGTGATTTGCCAATGTGAGAAATAGAGAGATTAGCACCGTTACCAACAACGACGTGATCGCTACCGGAGTATGCTTGAGACGAGTCCAAAGTCGATGGTGTTGGAGTCATGTGCGCCGATGCACCAGTATCAAGATACCAATCAGAAGCGTCTCCGTTTGAAACGGAACAACTCGCCGAAAAAGCTTCAGCCAGATTTGCAGATGAGGGACGGACATACCGTTGATCGCAAGTGGAGGCGTAGTGACCATCCTGTCGACAGATTTGACAACGAGGAGTACGTCTAGAATTTCCACGGCCCCGACCACGAGAATTATTGGACTGATTTCCACGACCTCTGTTTGACGTCGAAGAATCGGATTTTTGATTTCCACGATTATCGCGATGTCCGTAAAATGCAACAGCGGAAGTGCCCGAACTTTCGAGAGATTCTTGAAACAAAGAGAAGCTCTCGGCCTTCGATAGAAGATCTCGAAAGGTTGGTAGTGGAGTTAGCGCCATCTGGGCAGCTGAGAAACTGGAGAAGGAAGATCCAAGGCCACGAAGAAACCAATGAGCTTTGTCGGTATCATCAACAGGACGACCAATGGAAGCAAGCTGATCGCATAACGATTTGAATTGGCGACCATACTCAGCGACACTTCGAGAGCCTTTCTTCATGAGTTGCAAGTCATCTTTTAGACGTAGTTCACGTGACTTGGAGCTATGACTAAAAGCGGCCTCTAGAGCGAGCCAAACGGCACGAGAGGTTGCACACCCAAGAACCTCAGCCATGGATTCTTCAGTGAGAGAAGAGAGAAGAAGGCTTAAAAGTTGCTGATCTTGCATCCGCCATGCTTCATAGGCCGGGTTCTGCACGTTTTGAGCAGCTGCATTGGTGATGGTGGCAGGCGGCGCGGGTTTGGAACCATCAACGAAGCCGATAAGGTTCTGACACGTAAGAATCGGTGTAAGTTGACTCTTCCATAGCAGATAGTTTTGAGAGGACAACTTGATTGTTATCATATGGATGATAGTGGCGAATGGAAGTTTATCCATATTCTGTGCCATGAAGGAGGAACGGGGAGGAGAAAGAGAAGGATCGTAGTATTAGGCTGATACCATGATAGAATATTTTTCTTCTGAATATAAACTTTATTACTTCTTCAATATATAGAGATTACATATGAAATAAATAAGGAAAATATATTACATCATAAAGGAAAATAAACTATCATAAATGAAAATAATGTGGAGATAATCATGATAGATAATCATGGGATTTGAGATCATCCGTAATTAATGATTATCCGTTATCAAAGGACGTCCGTTAATAGAAAGTGGCTCTCAGTCTAGTGCATGCGATGAACTAAATCATGCTTTTATTAAATAAAAATAAATTAATGAACTTATATTTTTCGTATAAATTATTTATTTGCGTGTGGTTGCCACAATCCCGCGTTTATTTTAATAACTAATTTATGCGAACTTCTTTTATTCTGCACAAAGTTCGTGGTGTCCACGACTACGAATTTACTTTGTAGTTCTATTTGCTTTCATCCGTAAGCTAAAGACAAAAGCAAGAAAAAGGCGGAACGTTAAAAATTTTATAGGAAAAGCAAAAATACCCTTTACTCCTATGCAATCGATAAAAAATTGAGATATGGATTAACGACTAGTGTGATTATCAATCATACAGAGATTTGCTATGGTGCCCACCTACCGTAAGCAACGCATGGAATCTCTCGTTTTTCTGCGTTTTTTCAATTTCTGACGCCGCCATTATTACCGCCGTTGACACTCTCAGATGAGTTGTCACCTAAATCGCCATTTTTTATAACGTTGGTTGATAAGAAAATTTGGTAGTCTAGTCAATATGAAAAGATATCGTTACATTTAGTGATTATTATTATGATTGATTGTGATTGATTCTGCTACGATGTACTCTATAGATTCTTCGTTACTTGTAATAGTTGTAAGTTACCAGTCGATAAAATATTCATTATCCTTTCTAAATTCCAGTTTTTCTAAACCCGTTAATAGAAAGTGGCTCTCGGTCTAGTTAGTGCATGGTGAATTTTCTTATAAATCAACGTTATCGAAGAGGAAGAGGACGATTTAGATGACAACTCATCTGAGTGTCAGCAGAGGTAATGGCTGCGTCAGATATTGAAAAAAAACAAAAAAATGAGAGTTTGCTGCGGTGCCCACGGTGGTTGCTTACAGTAGGTGGGCACCATAGCAAATCTCCAATGATATATGCTTGAATTGTATTGGCGATTGGCATGAACATTAGGTTGAGGATATAAGGATCATGGAGATCAGTGGTCATTAAATCGAAATTCAATGAATGCCGAATATTTGGGTTGAAGATTCACTCCAATCGATTAATTGTTAAAGATATCAAATATTATCCCACCATTTATGTGTCGTATCAATTGTCAGAACCATTATGGTAATGACTTCGACATTTGGACATTTACTTAATAGTATGATCCTGGTCAACTAGCGTATCATTTAAACTATATGGAAACCAAATAAATAAATATTATAACTACCAAACTGAAATTACTTACCATTTTTTACACCTTGATTAAAACTCATGTATATTAATACTCTTGGTCATTTGAATCACAAAAAAATTAGCAGCAAGAGGTGACTTGGAAAAAATTGCTTTGAAGAGACCTATGGCTCATCTTATTGTTCTTTTCGCAATCATGGCGTGTAAGTGTTCTTCTATCCTTTTGTTATTATTACTATTGTATATATACCTCATTTTATTGCACAACATTAAAACTTGTTATGTATATGTGATAGGTTTCGGTGAGAATAGTATTTTTATTGAAGCAAGGAACGTGGTGAAAATTCCTTATCCGTGCTTAAGGAGTGAAGATTGCCAATACATATGCCCTTCAGGCAGAGGATATTGCAATGAATATCTTAGAGGATTGTGCAGCTGCTATGGTTCTGTTGTCGATCACAACATTTCAAACCCTAGCTAGTTAGCTAGGCTTTTATTACACAATTATAAACTTTATTTTGTCCCTTTCATGGAAAATATAATGGCATTCGATAATGTTTTGCCCCACATATATACATATAGTTACTGATGAAAATAAAACCAATTAAGCTACTCGATTTATCACAGGTTTGAATTGTCACACAAAAAATAAAATACTTCTCAATTAGCTTTTGTTCTCCAATCATATAGTCCAATGGTTAAAGTCAGTTGTACTAAAAGGCCCAATATAACAATAGCTTTCAGCCCATTTTTGTTCTTGTTATAGCTGAAAGTTTGGGCCCGAGCCCGTAGGCCAGCCCGTCGGCCCTGAAACACGACGGACCAGAAGCCAAATGAGCCCGCTATACTATTTAGGTTTTTTTACCCCATTTACTTCAATTTATAAGAAAAAAATATTTTGTAAATGTAACTATGGAATATATGGTTTATTAAAATTTTATATTTAGAATATCGTATATAGTAATTGAATAAATTATAACTAATCAATATTGTTAAAAATAAAAGAAAAATATATTAAAAATCCAGGACTGCCAACCCGATGGTCTGGCCCAACCATAAAGCCACGGGCTCGGGACTTAGAACCTTAGGCCAATATAAATTTGGGCCAGCCCGACCCGACTCGCCAAAAATCGGACGATCCGCTCAAATCCGACCAAACTTTCACTCTACATGTAGGGTGGTAAACAGATCGGGTTGGATCATATTCGGGTTTCAACCCGTTACGGGTTGAAAACTTCAACCCTGACGTGATATGTTTACTTAAATGGATTGAAATATTGAACTCAAACCCGACCTGCTTTAACCCAAGTCTAACTCATTAACCCGCCAACCTGTTTAAAATTGAAAAAAAAGCAAAAAAATTATATAAATAGAATTATAAATCCAAGTTAAACAATAAACAATAGATAAACAGAGCAGTTGTTTAAACATCAACATAATTAAGAAACAATTAAAGTTTCAAATAACAAAAGTCTCACAAAACATAGTTAAATATCAAGTTATTTCATAGTCATCGAGTATTAATCGAAATCAAACTCGAACTATTGACTATGCTCTCTCCTATTTGATCGTCCACCATCTTATGACAGTTTTAGCATAATTCAGAGTATATGATTCCTTTTTTTTCCTTTTATATTATGTATATTAATAATATTTTAATAATTTATATTATACGGGTTAAATGGTTGATAACATTTTGATTTCGAGTTGATCTCGAGTTGAAATTCGAACCCTGATCTGACTCACTTCGAATTTACCAATTTACTTAAATAGGTCGAAAATGCAAACCCAAATCTACTATTTTCCCGAGTATTTCGTGTCGGATTAGAAGGTCACGTTGGTTTTTAGCCGCCCTAACTACATGAATTCACGATTTTCATGTTCTTTCTACTTCCACGAAGTACATACATATGTTCGATCTCAATATAAGCCAAGAGGTATTTAAAAGCTCGAAATTTTAAATTTACAATCAAAAAAGAAAATACTAGGGTAAAAAGCACGATTAACCTCCTTCTGAATTCGTTTGAACTCCCCTTAAGTCGTTTCGATACATCACAATACGGTAAAACGAGAATTCGAAAAAACAAAGAAAAGAAAAGAAAGTTACTAATAAGAATAATCGCGAAGCAAAAATAAATACAGCAAACGATTTACTACTTACTACCTCGTATAAGATAAGACCCTATGAAAGATCCTCGAACAAGCTTGCCTCAACCTAGGATATATCCTAATACTATGAGCTCTTGATTCTTCCCAAAAACCTCCTATTACTTCAACAAAAGGACTCAAACTTCTCATTGGTGGGATGTAAAGAATCAATGGAGCTGCAGAAAAAGCAAACCCAAAGAACAACTGCAGCATCTCTTTTCTTCTTTCTCGCTTGGTTCTTTTGCAGATCTTTTGATTCTTCTTTCTCGCACTTCTGCTATATACAAGGTTGGGTTGGTAATTGGACTATGGTTGGAGAGACGTAATTCAAGAATATCTATAATATATGATTTTATTATAAATCTAATTTATACTATTATTAGATAATGTTATTGATCAAATAGGTTGGCATAAGATGACACCTAACAAATATCCAGAAGCTTCAAGCACATCTTCCGCTTTACGAAACACTTGAAACTTATCAAGGGTAAAGGTTAAATTTTAAAGTAATTAAAAAAGAACAAAAAAATAGACAAACAATACATAGAGACTTTTCTGCTGCGTTTTGCTCACGTAAATATATGCGCATATGTCAGAGTACTATGTTTCAATTTTTTTCATTAATCAAAATAAGCCACTAATTTTAGGTGCGGTCAAATTTAAGGATAAAATCGAAAAAACCGGTCGATCCATAATATTTGGTTTTTTCGGTTTGGTTTCTGTTTTGTGTTATAAAATTTTGGTTTTTCTGTACGGTTTTCAGAAAAAACAACCGAAAAAACCGAGTGACATCCACACATAAATACCTACTTCAATAAAATAGGTACCCATGTTAGAAATTTTTACAGATAGGTACCCGATTTAATGTTCACCAGTTTCTTCAGTCACGTCGTACCTTCCTGTGTTCTATGGTGACCATAACACGTTGATATATGATACCTAAATGTGTTTGTACGGCGTACCTTATGTGTTATAGATGGCTTACCTAAATGTGCTGATACGGCGTACCATTTTTTCAACGTATGACGTACCACAATACGTTGATATGTGGTACCTATATGTGTTGTATCGCGTACTGCGCAGATCGGGTATCTATCTACAAATATTTTTTCAACTAGGTACCTATATAAAAAATCTGACAGGGTAATAAATTACAGTTTTTAATTTTTTCCAAATGAGTATTATGTGTTAAAACCCCAGCTAATTTATATGTATGTGTAATGGGCCGTATGAATACTTATAAGTAAAATGGCCCAATATATGATACTTAAGCCCAATTCGTTTTCAGACATAAAACATATTAAAAATACATTATTTGCAATTTGATTAACGAGAAATGCACACATCTAACCTAATTTCCTCCATAACCAAATCATTTCGGTTCAACCGAGAAGTCTGCTTCGTGATTGTACTATCATAGTTCTTTCTTCACAAGAAAAATAGGATTAAATATGATATTTAACCCCAAACCATAATTATATTTGTTTATTAGAAATGATTATATTAATTTCATTACAAGTTTTAATTTCATCTTTATCATCCTTGTTATACATTAAATATAAACTATATATTTTTATTTATTAATTAAGCTTTTAACCGAAATCGAACCGAAAAACCCGAACCGAAGTTTAAAATATCGAAGTGAACCAAATTAAAACGGCTCAGAATTAATGATATGCAAAACCAAAAACTGAATATTCGATTCGAAATTTCGAAAAAACGAACCGAACGCCCTAACTAATTTCATATGTAGACTCGTTGCTTTTTCAGACAAAAAGCCCATTTGAGACCATAACTAGTCAAAGCTCAAATCATCATCATATTAGTCATTACTCATTATAGACTTCTTTCTCTACGAAGAACATCCCCGAAGGTCCATCATGAGGCATACGGGCAAACTTCACAACTCTCTCAGCGCCTTCCTCGGCGGTGGTAGAGTAAGCATTCAACGCTATATCGGTCTTTACAAAGCCTGGGCAGACAGCGTTGACCTTAAACCTCGACATCTTCTTGCTAGAATCTTGGTGTAAGAGTTCATCGATGCTTTCGATACGATATAAGCAGCAAAGTAATTGGGCCAATTCTTAGCAGCCAAGTTTCCATCTTTGAAGTCTTTTAGGAACTCTTCGATCACTTCATCGATGCTTCTTTCGTCGTTCTTGGGATGTCTTAGCTTCTCCTTAGCCCATTCATTGGGTATGTTCTTGAAAAAGGAGAAAGAACATTTGAAATAGCAAACACATCTACTTTTTGATGAGAATCAAATACCTTTAGTTTGCCAGCGCCAGATGAGACGTTGACAATCCTCGGAGAATCAGAAAGGTGGAGAAGAGGAATGAGCTCTTCAGACATTCTTTTAGCTCCATAATAGTTTGTCTGAAGGCACTGAGTGGCTTCTTCGTATGACTGTCATCGTTCCTTCCCAGTTTATTTCGCTGTTCTCATCTTCCTCTAACTGATAAAAGGAAAGATTTTTAAGATAATAGCAGATAACAATATCCAAAGCTTATTGAGGGAAAAATATATAATAGTATATTTATTACAAGTCTTGCAGCAGATGCGAATTTTTTAGGGTCTAAGTCCTGACTTGCCAATTTTTTATATAAACGGATATTTTCCTTTAGATTATAAAATATAGCATTTAAAAGTATAAACTAAACAAAGCCCTAACCAGCATAAACGATCACTATTTCAGGTGCTTCACCGTGCTCAGAATGCGAGTCTAATAAAATCATGTTAGCTTTCCAAACGTATATGATACAATATAGAAAAATACATAGCAGAGTACACATCATAAATGATGATGATTAATTAAGCAAACGAAAGCATAAATTCATGCAAAATGGTAAAATTCGAATCAACATCTTTAAATAGTTTCTGCAGTTGTTATACCAATGCCACCTTTTCAAGTTCTGCATAAAAAAAGTCAGAAAATATGCAAAAAAGAAAGTCTTAATCCACTTTTTCGAAAATCAGTTTGCTTTACCTCGAGTGAGTGGTCCATCGGCAGGTTTTTTATTGCTGAAAAAAATCAGGCCAAGAAACATATTATACTCGGAAGATATAAGCAAACTCTGCTATTTAATAATTTGTTTAAGATATGTACGTACCCTTCTTTGTTAGAAGGTTCATCTTGTGGTTTCATAGCAGGGAAAAGAAGAACCTCCTGTGCACACAAAGCTTCAACAGTTAGCTCAGGATAGAACATGTTATAAAACAACGAATACTGAAGAAAGAAGAAAGAAAAATGCGCGCAAATCAATGACAAAAAAACCTTAATGTTCTGCGTATCGGTCAACAACATTGCAAATCGATCGATGCCCAATCCCCACCCGCCTGTTGGAGGCAAACCATACTCAAGGGCAGTGCAAAATGTCTCATCTAAGGCCATTGCTTCATCATCACCAGATTGTCGATCCTAATTTTCATAATCGTCACAATGTTGAGTTGAACTTATGAGTGGTCTAAATTTTGTTGATGTCTGAATCTTGTCGGTAATAATAATCACCTTGAGTTGGTCAGCAAAGCGCTGGCGTTGTACGACAGGATCGTTCAACTCCGTGTACGCATTGCAAAGCTGTGTTTGCCCCAGTTGGGAGTTCAAAATCAGGTAAAAATGCCCCCCAAAAAAGCATAAAAGAATTACGGTATGAACACACACACACACACACACTATACATATATATATGTGTGTGTGTAAGTACCTCATGCTTGTTGATGAACAGTTCGAATCTTTCTGTTAAACCTGGTTTTGACCTATGCCACTTGGCCAATGGACTCATAATCTCTGGATGGTTGATGATGAAGGCGGGGTTTACGCATGTCTCCTCGAGAAAGTGTCCAACCATCTGTTACAGAACTTTCCAATTTTGTGAGCCTCTTTCTTTCTTAACCTCTTTATTTGTAGGTTTTCGACAATTATATGCAACACATTCTAGAATCACATTATTATCAAAGTTGAACTTAAAGAAAACTAAAATGCCTTACTTTATCTAGCAACCTAGCAGTTGTTTGGGGTGGTGGGCATTTGATCTCATATTTCGCACAAGCATCCACCAGGTATTTATTGGCTTCCTCACTCGATAGGTCGTTTGGTATGTTCAGATTTGCCATCTTCTCTAACTCCTCTATCATATCGATCCGTCTGCTCAAATTCAAGCAACAAAACTCGTTAAAACTTAAACTCTAAAAGCTCGTAAAACGTAAGAAGGTTAATAAGTTCAATTAATGACAAAATAAACTATTACAAGAAACCTGAAAGGTGGAGTGAAGTCAATCTCAATAGGGTCCTTGTCTGGCCCATTGGCATGGCACTTAATTTTGTAACCACCAGTAATTTCCTTAACCATCCCTGGATACAGTTGAGAGGAAAACTTTGAGCTTACAACACAAATCTCATCATCCAACTATCCCAGTAAGTTGATATAGTGCTAAAAAAGGAAAAGACCATTACCACTAAGCATCTCTTCAGTAAGTTTCATCAAGTCATTGTAATCCGCAAACGCCAGATAGAATTCACAAGTCGTAAACTCGGGATTGTGTGTCAGATCTATCCCTTCGTTTCTGAACTGTTTGCCAATCTCGTAAACACGATCCAACCCACCAACAACTAGCTCTTTGAGATAAAGCTCAGGGGCAATTCTCATGTACAGCTTCATGTTGAGTTCATTGTGATGAGTCACAAAGGGGCGTGCAGCAGCTCCGCCAGGTATCATGTTCATCATTGGAGTTTCAACCTACCGTTGATTTAATATTTTTATGATATTTTAGCAAGTCGGTTGAGAGGGTAAAGGAGAAATGAGAGAAAGACTTGACGTACTTCCAGAAATTCTCTTTCATCAAGAAAGCGCCTGACGTAGGAAATAATCCTGGACCTGGTCCTGAATATTTCTCGAACCTCTGAGTTCAGCATTAGATCAAGATAACGCTGTCTGTACCGCGTTTCTTGATCTTTGCGTATGTAAGATTCGAGGTTTCTACCACTTCCTGGTACCCAAGCTTCGGTTGTCTGCAACAAAAAAATAAGAGGAACAGTTGCCATTGAAAAACTCAGAAAAGCTCAAATCAGAATCTGGTGGGTGATGATAAAGCAAGACCTTGGTGTTTTCAGACCCAGGACCAATCTTCTGACGAGGCATCATGTGTAGACAATGGGACAGAACTATAAATGTTTTAGGAAAAATACTCAGCTCACCTCTTTTGCTTTTACCTGGGGAATGAAAAGATCCAAAAGGCTATTATCAGCTTTAGTGATTGATAGAGGGAAACTTATAAGAGGTTACATTTGCATCACTATAAACTCTCGAACTATGTCAAAGACTTTCACTTCACGACCAATGAGGCAATCACTAGAAAGCTTTTATGAGGTTAACAGCTGATGTGATATGTCATATCACACACGTCATAAATCTAGAAATATATCGTGTGAAATGTTAGGAGGTTGTTAAGTTTATTGAATTTATAATAGATTTCAGAGTTGAAATCTTGTGAAACGTTGCTAGAATTTCAAGTGAAAAAATCACTATAAAAAATGTCACATAAACTCAGTTTTGGGACAAGTGAAAGTAAAAAATCCACAAACCAGGGAAGCCAATGATCCCAACAATATCTCCTCGCTTAACAGAAGAATGATATCGTGTGAATTCCTCCTCATCCAAATCTGATTTCCTGCCAAAACAACCGAGTGAATATAAAGATTAAACTAATGGCACCCAGAAGATAGAAAAGAAGCACGTTGAATGTTATTTACTAACGTAATTATTTACATCTGAGAGAACACTACAAGCGAAAAAAAAAACATACGCTAAGCACAAATATTAAGGCTTGTTAAGATTTCAAAGCTCACCTGGCATCAGCCATTACTTGAACTTTAGCACCACTTCCATGTAGATCATAAAAGAATAACTTCGAGGATGAAGATCGTTTGTTCATAAGGCGGCCTTGAAAAGGCAACACGATTCAGTAAGAAAGATAATAACATCTTCAATTAAAGAAGTTACCATTAAAGTAATGCAGTCACAGTTACCAGCTATTCTCTCTTCAACATCTTCCAAATGATCGCCACTACTCAAATTTTCATATTTCCTCACGTATTCGAAAATAGTCAGATTAGCCTCGAACTTGTGGGGATACGGATTAATTCCAGACTCCTTTTGAGCAGAGATCGCTTTCAGGCGATTTTCGTAATATTGCTGCAGGGAAAATCAGCGAAACAAGAGATTCCTCAAATGGACACAATCAGTCCTACTAGTGAAACACAACACTTCAACTAAATAGTACCGTTGGATCCATGCCCTCGTCTTCAGCAGCCGCTGATTTCTTAGCGTTGTGTTTTGGCTTGGCAGAGGACGAAATCAGAGGGGGGTCAGAGGGGTCGACCGACCCCCCGGCGGAGGGCGCTACAAGGGTGGTGGTTGATGCCGTCGACATTGGTATTTCTTAGACGATTCGTGTAAGAGGAAGATGATTAGGAAAGAAACCTAAATTCTCCTTAGTCTTAGTAGGTCCAATATTTATTGGGCTATATTTTAAAAATAACTATTACATAGGCCCATTCCAATTAAATTTACAAAAAATATATTAGTATCCAAAATTTCAAATTATTCGAGAATCAAATTAAAAGAAACAAATTAAATTATACTGATAATTTTAATAATTTTAACTACATAAATTTATTTATTGTAATTTCTCTCTTATTAGTTTATTTCTCTTTAATATTTTATGATGAATCATATTCAAACACTAATTTTATTTACTAAAGATTAAATAATCTAACCATAATTTAGTGCAATTTAAATTAGTAGTAGAAAGGTGTATATTTAAATTTTATTATTTTGAATTATCTTAAATAATTTGAATCTTTTTCTATTTAACTAAAATCTGTTTCATTGCATTATAAACTTTATTTTTATAAATAAAATACACATGTTATGAAAATGTCAATTTCGAAAGCATTTTTCGGCTCTCACAAGTTATAATCTCTTATTATGTCACTGTTATAATATGCTATTTCTTCTTGTATATGTAATATATGCTACGAAAAACCTATAAAACACATTGAGATTACAAAGAGCTTGTCCGATTATTTTGTTTATAAGTTATAACTCATATTATTGATTACAATATGGAATTAATTTTTATCTATATAATAAACATCTATGCAAAACGTAAATAAGACATTTTGATGATTAGACCATATACTAGATTTTGCTTATTATTATTTTTTAAATTTATTCTTTGATTTCTAAGTTAAAATGTATCGTTTTGTCATTGATAACAATATGTAATGAATATGCTGAAAATTTATTTAAAAAAATACATTTGAAGAACTAGACGTTTCTTATGATTTCGATGTATATTTGTTCTAGATTTATTGTGTCGGGTGTTTAATAAACACATTATGTAAAACATATACAAGATATATTCATGATTTTACCAGGGACCTAATCTTTTGTATTATTTTGTTTAGACATTTTTCGACACTCCAAGTTACAACTTGTGGTTCCGTCGCTAGAGGCCTGAAACCAATAATACTCCAGGCTAAACATAAAAGAGAGCAAAACCCAGAACCAAAAATTTCCAACGTTTGCAAATGAAATCCAATATGCCGATCCTAATTGATAAAAACTGCAATCTTCGAACATCGTTGCAATTCGGAATTTAAAATTCCAAACCATCTTCTCATGGAGAGCATTAACGTCAAAAAGAAAAATAAGAAGCAAAAAAACACATGTCAAACGAAGGAGGTAGAGAGTACATACTGTTGAGAATCCCCAAGGGTCCCTGAACACACGTTCCTAGAACGGCGGAATTTTAAAATTTTACGGGTTTTCCGCCTATCCAAGATCGCTCGGCTAAGAACACGAGAACGTATTGACATAAAGAGATAAATGATCAGCCATGATACCTTGTTGAAATCTCTTAACGATGGCTAGCTTCGAATCCTTCGAATTCCCGAGGCGTAGTGCCCCTCTCCTACGCCAAAAGCACACGAATGGGAAGCCTTCTTTGCGCAAGATCATCACGCCGGCGCCTTACTAAGGTTGCAGCTGTTCTTGCATGTGCAGCTAGGCCAAGAACGAACTTCTTGCTGCCCCCGAGAGAGAGTGTGCGAGAGAGAAAGTGGTGAGAGGAGAAAACTCTTAGTTTTTTTCTCTTTGGCTTGTATTTCGAAAATTTTGCTTCCACTCACTTTAGGATCTCGAAAATCCTCCTTTATACCTCTTAGGATTAGCCCAAAATAGGTTAAGGTGGGTGGAGAAAAATCCTCAAACCTCCCCTTTTACCAAGTCTTCGTAATACCAAGTAATGAATTCAAAATTTAAACTTTATATTTAATTAATTAAATATCCAATACCTTAATTAATTAAAATATCATATTTAATATATTTTAAATATATAATATCCAATATAAATATATTTAATAATTTTCGAAATTTTATCTAATAAAAATTCGAAACTTATATATATCCGATATACATTATTTAATTCTAAATTAAACAATATTATTTCTCTAAGAAAATAATAAAGATCTAAATATAATTTAAATCATATACTAAATATTCAATATCAATTTCAAAAATATATCGTGAGGTGAAAAGACCATTTTACCCCTAAGTAGTCAAACTTAGTATTTTCGGCCGATCAAGGTTTTGGCCAAGCCCCAAACCCTAATGTCACAATCTAGGACCTAGCCTTGTCTCTCTCTCTCTCTGATGACGACGTTGTATCGGTTGCCCTTTTTAAGCCCGACTCTCTTGGTTCGTCTCAACCGGCCCAGGAGGTATCTAGGAGTTCGGTATTCACCTAGCCAGCCCCGTGGTACCGAACAGATCCCAAGTTTAGTACGAATTTGATCTAATCATAATCCATGAACCGACTGTAGATTTTCGTCATCCGTATAAACCCTTTACGTTTGTCCAGGTCGAGTGAAAGTCAAGTCAAACTTACAGAATCGACTCTATGTCGTTTATGTCGGTGAAAGTTCTGAAACTGCACTCCACGGCTATCGTGAGTCAGTTAAATGCTCTGACCAGAGACTTGGATAAATTCCCGCATAAACTTGCCATAGGACGTTAACCTCGAATTTAATCGAGTCCGTAAATCCCGCTCCGCGGTTCAACCGGCAATCACATCAAAACGTCAAGACCGCATTTCGCCGCTGACCCATGCCACCGGCAAGACGGGCCTAACAAACTAGTGACAAGTCAAGATGATCGCGTGCGTGTATATTTAAATAAAGGTTCGTGCGAGTACGTCAAGTAATAATTAAAACGAATATATTATAACTAGAATCACGCGCGATAGGCAGTGGACCTATCGTTTGTAATATAGCTATAGTGAAAATCCGAGTATCGAACACGAGGAATAAATTGAGTAATAGTATTGACCTATCGTCTCGATATTTAGCCTAAATAAAATGGTGAGATTTGTTTATACTACAACTAATTTAATAGAGCAACCTAATGAAATAAGAGAATAAAGAAGCAAAGCTAAGGTAATACGAGTGACTTAAGATAACAAATATGTGTTCGGGATTCGAATCCCGTTAGGTGCTGTCGGCTAAAGCTATGGAATGTCGTTCCTACGTGAAAATCGACTCAATCGCGGTAACTTTCTACCCACTCACGGATTTGCTGTCGCCCTAAACGTTCGTGGGAATCTAAAATCGTTAATTACCAAATGGCGAGGATCGAGTATTTGCTGTCGCCCTATACTCGAATCCTAACGTCTATGAACGGCCTAATCGTTATTTAGCTGTCGCCCTGAACGATATACCACACATGCATATCAACACATAGACATATTGATACGAAGAAACAATATCATAGAACGGTAAATAGTCGAATACACGTGTTCACGATTATCCTACGCTTTAACTACGACATAACCCAACGTTCATCTACTCCCAAACACACAAGAGGATTAGCTACTCATATTAGACGTCACAACAACGAGATTTAAAGAAAACAAGGTAAGAGAACTCATTAAATCTTCCCTGAGAAGTGAGTATGGCGTTTCTGAGGTGGAGCTCTCGTTCCTCGATCGACTAGGCGTAACTACGTTGTTGGATCGTCTCTACGTATCTCTGAATGACAGAGCGGCTTCTAGGGTTCTTCTTCCTCTTCTTTTCTCTTAGGTTTCGTCCCTATGAAGTTCTTTTTCAGTTCTCAGAAGGAGTCCCTTTTTATGCTTCGAAAATGGGCTAAAACCCTGAATTTTGGCACGTTCACGACCTCTTAACGGGCCGTCACGGCCGTGAAGGCGGCTTAAAACCCTATTTCTTGACTTTCTGGCATGAGTCACGGCCTCGTGCAACATGATTCACGGCCGTGACGGCGGCTTAAACCCTAAAACTTGACTCTCTGTCGTGACTCACGGCTTGTTGCATCAGAAGTCACGGCCGTGACTTCAAGGACTTCTCTTCATCAAACTCGCTGTCGTCGTTCACGGGCTCTCGCATGAAGGGTCACGGCCGTGACTTAATTCCAGTAACTCTCTGCCGGTATTCACGGCTTCTTGCTTGAGGAGTCACGGCCGTGACGATAGACAATAAACTTGCCCCTCGTCTCTGCCTTGATTCACGGCGTCTAGCATGGTGATTCACGGCCGTGACATTGAGTCTTTTGTCTTCCTATGCTTACTGCCCGTGTTCACGGCTTCTTGCGATGTTATTCACGGCCGTGACTTGCTCCTGTCAGCTTCATATTTTGCCATTTTCGCGTCGTTTTCGCCTCGTTTTCGTTCCTCTTCGTTCCATAATCATTCGAAGGTCCTACAATATTTAAATGGGTGTAAATAGAGCCAATAAATGCATGGAATGATCAATAATTTCTTATTATTACCCAATTAAACACAACAAAAACGTATTAAAATACGTTTATCACAAGACCTCAAATCAACCCCAAGTTAACCCTTTCGGTCGAAGGTTCACGCATACTACTACGATCAATCGATCGATCAAGGACAATCCAAGCGTGTGATCGTTCGATTACGAGTCAGTGTCCAAATACAGATAATCCCCTGATTCATCTTGTATCATTGCCATGGGCTCCCACTTCCCAAGTGAACGGTTGGCACAACCATATTGGACCCATCGACAAAGAAGTCGTACGTGTCATTCCAATCACCCTACTGGAGACTTAGACTTGTGGACTATTTTAATATTGCAGTATCTCAGCTTACTGGTGCCCCTCTCTGTCCCCACAGAATCAGTAACTGAACTGGCAATATTTGGATTTTATTAATTTGTCTTACCCACCCAGACTGCAAGGTGAAATCTTTAGACTAATTAATAATTTGCCTTTTAATTTATTCATCCAATAATTGATTAATAATGAATAAAGTCATTCCATTAATAGAAGTAATCAAATTACATCACTAAACACTACAAAACTAGAATAGCGCTCGTACTCCCAGTCCTCGTACGGCATCTAGGGCATATACCTCAACACATACCATGGTAGCAAATTTAGGTTTCCTCGAACCTAATTAGATTATGAAAGTATAAGGGCGTGTGTCGAGTGTTGTGATGTCTGAACTGTCAAAGGTAGAAATGCACAAAACCCTAATTCGCTCACAAAATTAGGTCAAACATAAAAGAGCTAAAATCCAGACACCCCAACTTCTAGCTTTTCAAAATGAAACCGAATAGGTCGATCAATTTTTAAAAAAATGCAATCTTCGAACCCCATAGCAATTCGGAATAAATAAAAACTAAAACTATCTTCCACTGAAAAGCATTAAGGTCAAAAATAAAACATAAAAAGAAGTAGAACATACATTTCTTCGGGAACAAATTGTCAAATGAAGGAGCTAGAGAGTACATACCATGAAAGCAAATTAAGGTTTCCTCAGCAGAAACGGCGATGTGTCGACTGTTGCGTGCTGTCTGAATTGAACCTTGTTCTTGGCAAGTACAAAAGGTCGGAAACGGAATGCACAAAAACCAAGCTCACAATATTTATGCGGTGAATATATAGGAACAAAGCTTGACAATCCAGGGCCAAAATGTTTGGTCTATGTCCCATTCTAAATATCTAAATTCCGGACTAGGCCGATAGATGTTGGTTTATAACCATTATTTTACAAAATATCTATAAGATACTGTTATAATCTCTTATTATGTCACTGTTAAAATATGTTATTTCTTCTTGTATATATAATATATGCTATGAAAAACCATATAAGACGCATTGAGATCTACAAAGAGCTTGTCGGTTTATTATTTTGTTTACAAAGTTATAACTCATCTTATTGATTACAATATGGAATTAATTTTCATCTATGTAATAAACATTTATGCAAAATGTATATAAGACATTTTGAAGATTAGACCGTGTACTAGATGTTGCTTGTTATTGTTTTTAAAATTTATTCTTCGATTCCTAAGTTAAAATATATCATTTTGTCATTGATAACAATATGTAATAAATATGCTAAAACTTTATATATATAAAAAAATATTTTAACGATAATATGAAGAACTAGACGTTTCTTATTATTTCAGGTATATAATAAACACATTATGTTTTGGCTGCAGGGAAGAACTATACGCTTTAAGCCGATTTCCGTAATATTGCTGCAGGGAAAACGAAAAATTTCAGCGAAACAACTGATATTACTAATAACTGAAAACCAAAACTTCAATTCAAAAAGTACCGTTGGATCCATGCCCTCATCTTCAGCAGCGGCCGATTTCTTGGCGTTTTGTTTTGGCTTAGCAGAGGCCTAAAACAAATTATACTTCAGGCCAAACACCAAATAGCTAAAATCCAGACCTCAAATATTCTAGCTTTTCAAAAAGAAAGCCGATAGGTCGATCAATGTATAAAAAAAACCGCAATCTTTGAATCCCATAGCAATTCGGAACCGAAAAAATGAAACCATTCTCCCAATGGAAAGCAGTAACGACAAAAATGAAACAGAGAAAGAAGTAGAACATACATATCTTCGGGAACAAACATATGTCAAACGAAGGGCTAAGAGTACATACCATGAAAGCAATCCTCAGCAGAAACGGCGGCGTGTCGAGTGTTGTGTGATGTCTGAACTGAACCTTGTTCTTGGCAACTGTCAAAGGTCGGAAATAGAATGCACAAAACCCTAACTCGCTCACAATATTTATGCGGTGAATATATTCGAACAAAGCTTGGACATCTCGGGCCAAAATGTTGGGTCTATGGCCCATCCTAAATATCTGAATTCAGGACTAGGCCCATACTATAACGATTATTTTACAGAATATATATTTTCTATTAGTTATTTTTGTCATGTTTTTAGAGTTGATAATATTAGTTGAATTAAATGTTGTAAAGTTAGCTAGATTAAGCTAAATTGATGAGAATGAATAACGCGTTTGATGATGTAAAACTAGCAGTTAAATACTTATATTGGTATAAAATAGGTCATTCCAATTGTAGTAATTAATAATAATATTACAGCTTTATGGACACCTGCTATCATTTTCATGGATTCCCACCTGGGTACAGACAAAGCCTCAAGAAGGCTCAAGAATAAACCACTTCTCTGTTCAGGAACCAAAATGGCAATTTAAAACTTTAAGTACCAACAATTATAATTTTAAAAAATGTTCCAAACCCATGTTAGAAATTCATAGTTTTAAGGATCCAATATTTATAAAATTTAAAGATAAGGATCTAGACAAGTGTTATAAAGCGTACATGAATTGGTATCGAATGATTGCTCTGTGTTATTTCAGAACAATAAGATGTTACATAACAATGAAGTGATGCTGCAGAAATCGGATCCTTAAAACTATGAATTTTCTGACATGAGCCTGAAATTTAAATGAAACATGTGGGGACCTGAATTCTTAAAGCCCTTAAAATTTATGCGCATATGTCATAGTCCTATATTTTAATTTTACATTAATCAAAATTCAAGCGCACTAATCTATATACTATAAAAGTTGGATATGGACCCTATTGTGATGACATGTGGCAACAAAATGCACCCCCCAATGTTCCACAAAATAGAAAAATGATAGATATTCATTGTCCAAATTAGACGTATTTGACTGTTGAGCTGCTTTTAATGCTGACGTGATTCTATATTTTATTTGGGGCAATTGTACCGTATAAGAAGCTATTATGTCGCCGAATCATTTAATAGGAAAATGAACAGTCGCAAATCATCTTAAATTGCAGAAGCTGAACAGTCTTGCAATAATGTCTTTTCAACTCGAGATTGTTGACATTTTCTTTTTCTTTTCTGAGAGAACGCACGCATAGCACAGAGAGAGGGAGACAAGAGGCGTATTTTGGTAAATAAGCAATGGATTCCGCCGGCGTGAGGCGGCACGCAGCTATGCAGGCCGACGTAGGGAAAAAACGTGGTTTTGTTGGCCTTTTCTCTTTCTTTTGTGTTATATATTTCGATCTCTCATTGCACTGCTCCCCCGTTGATTATCATGTTCCTCTTTATGTTTCTTGAAATCTGCTCATGTAAATTCCCAGGAAAAAATGGGCACGAAAGTAGACAAGTAGCTACTTTAATCACGCCATGAGGAACCTCAACGACGATTTCAACGGTAATAATTGGGGGAAAACGGGCAACAATATTACAATGTTTTCATCGATCGAAAGAGAGACGAAATGAAGCAGAAAATGCTCGAACACGAGGCAATCTTCAAGACAGGTAATAAATAATCCTTTCCCACTTAAGTTTTGCCAGTTTTATTTCTCTTTCTCTCAGTATGTAATAAGCTTGAGCTTACTTATTCATCTTCTTCTTCGACTAATTTATTAGGGTTTCGATCTTCCTTTAGGTTTTGAATCTGATTGTTGGGGTTTTATTCGAAGGACTCAATAAGCCGAAGGAAGCTAAAAGAGCTCCTTGGCCACACGCCTTTGCAAGTCTTCGGCGGTACTTTCACTACAAAAAATGTTATTTTATATGACCATGTGTAATACCCGAGTCCCCGTAAGTAAGCCGGCCAATAAATATGCATACATATTATATGACATATGTGACTGCATGGGACATGTTTTGTGACTTTTATATGCCTAAATAAATTCATGCTATATGCTAAAATGACATGAATAAATTAGGAGGTAGATCTTGAATTTAGGTTAGTTATTTATTTTAGGGTTTCTAGTACATGACATGCTAACTTAGAAGGTTTGATTTAGTGTATTAAGTATTGATACCACATTTTTGGGAGCATAAAATTGTAGAAATGAGTTCGGAACTTAATAACATGAAAATCGAAGTTAGAAACAGAGAAAATTGAAGTGGTCCCGTTCGATATGGATGTAGAATCACTAAGTTGTAACCTGATGTTGGACGTGATGTTGGGCTAACACTCACACTCACTCAGTAACGCACAGCGGAAATATAAAGTACTTAGTGACGAAACTTAAATGAACACGAGATGTAAATCTGTGCAGCAAGTCAAATAACTTGCTGCGTGCCTCAAGGCGCAAAACTCCACTATAAAGATGGATTACAAACTATCAAAAAGGATAGTCAAAAACACGTCTAGCAAAACCTACGAATCAAAAAGGATTCTGCAAACTACAAGATCTTTCGACCTTTGAAAAGCTAGACTAAAAGACAACTCTCGCAATATGTAAAACTCGCTCAAACTCGATATGTGTTTCGCTCATCGTTTTCGCTCAATATCTCGCTCAAAGTTACTCCTTGAAAGCTCTCTCGAAAGTCGTAAGTTGCAGCTCGAAAATAACTCTTATTTATAGGTCTTGGCTCCATCTTGAATTGGTAAAAAGATCCCTTGAATATCTCTTCAAATATCTCTTCGAAGATCTCCCTAAATATAGTATATATTTAGTTCGATCTTCTCATCTCATTGGTCGATCTCTTATCTTCTATTTATGGTAAACTGATTGACTGATTCTCCTTGATATTCAGATCTTCTAATTATGGTAATTGCTTGACTTGATCTCTTTTGATCTTCAAATCTTCTATTTATAGTAATTGCGCTTCCTAAATTCGTTCAAGCAACTCCACACGCTTTCCACACGGTTTGGACCCATTTCAGCACTTTACCACGTCCTGCATATCAGTAAATAAAGCTACAAAAAAAGGTTAAACGGTTTTGGGCATGAAAGATAAAATCGAATGTTGACAGACAACAATGTTGGCTGAAATGTTAGCCCAACATTGTCAAAGCTGAGCTAGTCAACATTAACAATCTCCCCCTTTTTATCTTTCTTCCCAAAACCCATGCAGATTTAAAAGTTCCAAAACTCCCCCTGAAGGCAAAATCTATTCAACCACAAAAACATTAAAAGATGGTTAGAGTAGACGCAAACAGAATAGCGATTAAACTATTCAAAGTACTACGAAAATAGTACATAGCCATAAAGAGGTCTTAAGTTAAACATCTGCACAATGTAAACTGTTCATACGCATGCCGGCAAACCACATAGTCACACAAGCAGAATTAACCAGATCAGCATGCACAAAATAACCATAAAGTCACGCATGTAAAAAGAAACGATCTTTAGGCGAATCTGCAAAATAAAAATATCCGGCATGTAAGCAGGCAAACATGTAAACATATCGGAGAAACAAATCAGCATGCATATAGTAAAAGTCAGAGAAAAGATCAAGTATGCATGCAAAATAGAAAGAATCAGAGCTTCACTCTCAATGGAGTATGGAGTTTCCTTCTGATGCTTTCTCGGCTGCTTCTCCTTCTTGGTCAGCTCCCCCTGTTTGTTCGGCTCCTTATTCTGCTCCCCCTGAATTTCCTTATCTCCCCCTTTTTATCTGCACAACCTTCTCCCCCTTTTTGGGAAGAAAGAAAAGACTCATAGAACTTCTCTGTTAGCCAACTTGCAGATGTTGAGGTAACATCTGGCCCAACATTCTGAGACTCAGAAACAAGTTAGTTCGCATAAAGAAATCAAAGATAAACCCAAAAAAAATTGATATGAGCACAGAATGTATAACCCGTGAATTATATCAGAAACGTAGGGGCAGAGAGTAATGTCAGCGAGCCACTCAAATATAATTTAGACAGTTTAGAGGATAAGGTCGAATCAGTTCACAACTGTCTAAGTAAACATGGAGCTAAAATATAGTATGTGGACGTATTAGTCATGCGAGCAAATATGAGCACATCAGATCATGATTCAACCCAAAGACACAAAGTCAAAAGTCAAGATAGAATAAAGCAAGATTAACCGTTTGAGCGACGATGATGAGCACTTGAGACAAATGTAACAAGCTGTTCTTCGAGAGTTCTAATGCAATTCTGAGAGATTTCTAAACTAGACACATATGTCTACCAAATGCAGTACTAAAGACAGACACAAATAAAACGAAAGCATAAAATGTAGCAATACTCTTGAATCAGCAAGATTCATTTGTTGAAAAAAATCTTTTGTATTCACAGGTTACATCGTTCCCACCGCTTCGTATTTAATGGTTAGGTCAGAATTCTACAACGGAGCTCATAATCCAATTTATTCTTGAGTCAATCTTCTTAGTCTTTATTGGCTCGAAGCTCTTTCTTTTTTTCTTTTACAAGAGGGATTTTCATTATGGATGAATGAATTAGTATTGATGCTTTATTACACTGTCTTTTGTGAGATAACCCGTAGACCTTACATGTTGGAATTCTATATCATCAAGATTCTTTTTCTTTCTTTCTCTCATCCTTCCATTTATCCACACTTTTTTCTTTATTTTCCTTTCAACTTAGAATTCAAGTTTGTTCAAAAAAAATTCAGTTGCTACAAAGATATGATAAATCGGTCATATCTTCACTGATTTTTTTGATCCAGATAATACGAAGTGATGAATTGGTTTTGATACTGCGGGTTGGTAACACAATTTTTATGTTTTGGTCCATTCAATTTTTATGTGAGGAGAAAAATGCTTTTTTTAAGGTACGGAATGTATCGTCAAATATTCAATATGATTCCACAAGATCCGGTTTCGTTCAAGTAACGGATTCTAGCCAACTGAAAGGATCTTCTGATCAATCCAGAGATCATTTGGATTCCATTAGTAATGAGGATTCGGAATATCACACATTGATCAATCAACGAGAGATTCAACCACTAAAAGAAAGATCGATCCTTTGGAATCCTTCCTTTCTTCAAACGGAAGGAACAGAGATAGAATCAGACCGATTCCCGAAATGCCTTTCTGGATATTCCTCAATGTCCCGGCTATTCACGGAACGTGAGAAGCAGATGATTAATCATCTGCTTCCGGAAGAAATCGAAGAATTTCTTGGGAATCCTACAAGATCGGTTCGTTCTTTTTTCTCTGATAGATGGTCAGAACTTCATCTGGGTTCGAATCCTACTGAGAGGTCCACTAGAGATCAGAAATTTTTGAAGAAACAACAAGATCTTTCTTTTGTCCCTTCCAGGCGATCGGAAAATAAAGAACTGGTTAATATATTCAAGATAATTACATATTTACAAAATACTGTCTCCATTCATCCTATTTCATCAGATCCGGGGCGTGATAGGGTTCTGAAGGATGAACCGGATATGGACAGTTTCGATAAGATTTCATTCTTGAACAAAAATCCATTTTTGGATTTATTTCATCTATTCCATGACCGGAACAGGGGAGGATACACGTTACACCACGATTTTGAGAGATTTCAAGAAATGGCGGATCTATTCACTCTATCAGTAACCGAGCCGGATCTGGTGTATCATAAGGGATTTGCCTTATTTTTATGTAATGCTCCTTAGGGAAATCTCTTTCTACCGGGAATTCAAAAAGTTTCTTTGTAGGACAAACAAATAAAATAAGAAATAAAACATAACACGTTAGAAGAATCTAAATAGGACTGGCTTAAAAATTGACTCAATTCATTTCTAAAATCAAATTCCCTATTTCCATTTCCTATTGATTACTTCAACAGGGAATGGAATTCGTTTACCTCGTATAATCTGTATAATATTAGAATATGTAGAATAATAATTATTCTGTTTACCTTATATAATAAAAAAAAGAGTTTATTAAAAAAAAACAATGTTTTTGTGGAGATTCTGTTCCTTAAGTTATAGTCGGACTATCAAGAGTTCAAGTCGAGGCGAGTATAAAATCCACAAGAAAACCTAAGGCTTTAAACTAAAATAATGAACCTTCAAATACCTATTTGAACGAATTTTTATTCAGCAATTAGAATCGTTCCTAAAAAATATTGCATCTTAAATCTAGACGATTGTTTATTCATACGCTATTATGAGGTTAAGACAAGCCGCTATGGTGAAATCGGTAGACACGCTGCTCTTAGGAAGCAGTGCTAGAGCATCTCGGTTCGAGTCCGAGTGGCGGCATGTCATCTCCTAAAAAAAGTAACTAGATCATTATAATGAATAATGAAGTCAATTCCCGACTCCCTTATAATTAAGGGAGTCCTTTTTTTTTTCATTTTAATTTTATGATATTTTCAACCTTAGAGCATATATTAACTCATATTTCTTTTTCGATTGTTTTAATTCTAATTTCAATTTTTTTAATAACCTTTTTAGTTGATGAAATCGTAAAACTATATCATTCATCCGAAAAGGGCAAAACTGAATATTTGTGAACAATGTGGATATCATTTGAAAATGCGTAGTTCTGAAAGAATCGAAACGTTGATTGACCCCGGTACTTGGGATCCTATGAATGAAAACATGGTCTCTGCGGATCCCATTACATTTCATTCGGAGGAGGGGCCTTATAAAGATACTATTGATTTTTATCAAAGAAAGACAGGATTAACCGAGGCTGTTCAAACAGGCATAGGTCAACTAAATGGTATTCCTGTAGCAATTGGGGTTATGGATTTTCAGTTTATGGGGGGTAGTATGGGATCCGTAGTCGGCGAGAAAATCACCCGTTTGATTGAGTACGCTGCCAATCAATTTCTACCTCTTATCATAGTACGCATGCAAGAAGGAAGTTTCGGCTTGATGCAAATGGCTAAAATATCGTCTGCCTTATATGATTATCAATCAAATAAAAAGTTATTTTATGTATCAATCCTTACATCTCCTACTACTGGTGGGGTAACAGCTAGTTTTGGTATGTTGGGAGATCTCATTATTGCCGCGTTTGATATCCAAAAACTGCTCAGCAACAGTCGGACAAGTGGGGAATGTTGGCGCGAACCAGAAAAGTTTGGGTAGAGCCGGATCCAAGCGTTGGCTAGGTAAGCGTCCTGTAGTAAGAGGAGTAGTTATGAACCCTGTATTATTATTATAAGTATTTACGATGAAAGTTGTAAGCTGTGTTCGGGGGGGAGTTATTGTCTATCGTTGGCCTCTATGGTAGAATCAGTCGGGGGGCATGAGAGGCGGTGGTTTACCCTGCGGCGGATGTCAGCGGTTCGAGTCCGCTTATCTCCAACTCATGAACTTAGCCGATACAAAGCTATATGATAGCACCCAATTTTTCCGATTCGGCGGTTCGATCTATGATTTATCATTCATGGACGTTGATAAGATCCATCCATTTAGCAGCACCTTAGGATGGCATAGCCTTAATAAGTATAAGTAAGGGCTATAAGGGCGAGGTTCAAACGAGGAAAGGCTTACGGTGGATACCTAGGCACCCAGAGACGAGGAAGGGCGTGAAAGAGCCAATCAAAGAATTTCATTATATCTCTTCTCTTCTAAGCATTCTATTTCATATTATATGTCGTAAGGATAAAATAACGGATAGAGTATAAAATCTACTTCTTTCTTTTTTGTTTCTTAAAACAACTTTCAATTAAAACTAATATAAAGAAACCTAAATTAAATATGTAAATTAACAAGTCAATTATTAGAATTTCTTTAAATCCATAGTGTGATGTTTCTTAACAATGGCTGCTCCCGTGATATGAAATATCGCAATTCATATCATCAGGTTGTACAAAAAGATCGTTTTTTTGCATCAATCCAAGATTTTATGCTATTAAAAAGGTCCGTTGAGCGCCTCAAGACTATGTCATAATAGATCCGAACACTTGCCCCGGATCGACTTCCAGATCATAATTGCTCTAGTAAAGAACTAAAGAAAATAGATCAATGGGAGATAGAAAAATAGAGGAGAAACAAACTAATTCTATAAATATCTCTCAAAGGTTTACTAATTATTTGACTGTTGGCGGGTCTCTTTGTATGTGTTGTCCGGAAAGAGGAGGACTCAATGATTATTCGTTCGCCGGAACCAGAAGTAAAAATTTTGGTGGATAAGGATCCCGTAAAAACTTCTTTCGAGGCATGGGCCAAACCTGGTCATTTCTCAAGAACAATAGCTAAAGGACCTGATACTACCACTTGGATCTGGAACCTACATGCTGATGCTCACGATTTCGATAGCCATACCAGTGATTTGGAGGAGATCTCTCGAAAAGTTTTTAGTGCCCATTTTGGTCAACTCTCCATCATCTTTCTTTGGCTGAGCGGCATGTATTTCCACGGTGCTCGTTTTTCCAATTATGAAGCGTGGCTAAGTGACCCAACTCATATTGGGCCAAGTGCCCAGGTGAAGTAATTCTTTCTTGTAAAGAGCCCATTTCGGTACTCAGGGTAGGTTGATAACCAACAGCGGAAGGCATTCTACCCAACAAGGCCGATACTTCGGATCCTGCTTGGACGAAACGGAAGATATTGTCGATAAATAGAAGTACGTCTTGTTCATTAACATCTCGGAAATATTCCGCCATCGTTAGGGCAGTCAAACCAACTCTCATACGAGCTCCCGGTGGTTCATTCATCTGGCCATAAACTAGAGCTACTTTCGATTCCGAAAGATTTTCTTCATTAATCACTCCAGATTCTTTCATTTCCATGTAAAGATCATTTCCTTCACGAGTACGTTCACCCACTCCGCCAAATACGGATACACCCCCGTGGGCTTTGGCAATATTATTAATCAATTCCATAATGAGTACCGTTTTACCAACCCCAGCCCCCCCAAATAGTCCGATTTTTCCCCCACGGCGATAAGGGGCTAAAAGATCTACTACTTTAATTCCTGTTTCAAAAATCGATAATTTTGTATCTAACTGTATAAAGGCAGGCGCAGATCGATGAATAGGAAATGTTGTACTAGTATCTACAGGACCCAAATTATCAACTGTGACCCAACTCATATTGGGCCAAGTGCCCAGGTGGTTTGGCCAATAGTGGGCCAAGAAATATTGAATGGTGATGTGGGCGGGGGTTTCCGAGGAATACAAATAACCTCCGGTTTTTTTCAGATTTGGCGAGCATCTGGAATAACTAGTGAATTACAACTCTATTGTACCGCAATCGGTGCATTGGTCTTTGCAGCGTTAATGCTTTTTGCTGGTTGGTTTCATTATCATAAAGCGGCCCCTAAATTGGCTTGGTTTCAAGATGTAGAATCTATGCTAAATCACCATTTAGCGGGGCTACTAGGACTTGGGTCTCTCTCTTGGGCGGGGCATCAAGTACATGTATCTTTACCGATTAACCAATTTCTAAACGCTGGAGTAGATCCTAAAGAGATACCGCTTCCTCATGAATTTATCTTGAATCGCGATCTTTTGGCTCAACTTTATCCAATGGTTACGATTCTACCATATATGTCTTTTTCATTCCGTCGAAAATCGATTTTACGGTATAGACGCTTATGACCTCCCCCTCTATGCCTTGCGGTAATGATTCCTCTGGCATTACGACCTTTACCACAATGATGCTGTCCATAGATCAAATTATTTCGTGGATTGGATTTCACTTGACTGTCTGCGGTTCCGTTGCGTGTGCTCGGGGTAGAAGTTTTGTATAAATGTATCGCCATGCTATTAAGTATTTTGATTTAAGTTCTTTTCTTTCTAAGAGGTGGAATAGAATAACCCGGTTGAAGCGTAATGATCATACGTCTGTAATGCATTGTATGTCCCATAAATCAATGAAAAATAAGCTGTGTTCTAAACATAAAAATTGTCCCATAAGTTCAACACAGCTGAAATTACGTCTGTAATGCATTGTATGTCCCATAAGTTCAACACAGCTTACAATTCTTAAAAAAAAAACGGATAAAAATTGGGTCCCCTCCGATCTAAACAATCTTATTTTTTTGAACATGAAGAAATAAAGAAGCCATTGCAAGTGCCGGAAATACTAGGCCCACTAAAGGCACAAAAATAGAGGGAAAATTGAAAGTTGTCATACAAAGGGTACCTCGGTTTACTATTTGTACCTATTTATTTATTTTTAATATCATATTTTATACTAATACTAATTATAATTATTTCGAATTAAGAATTGTAATTATTATGAATTTGTAGTTATTAGTTATTATTAATTAATTGAATTAATTAATTCTTTTATTAATAGAGATCTAAGTATCTCTATAGCTAAATGAGTATAGAAGGGGATTTTGGTTTATTATTAGGAATTTTAGGTTTTTATTGGATAACCGGTAGTTTTGAATTTGGAGATTTATTCGAAATATTGAATAACTTGATTCAAAATAATGAAGTAAATTCTCCGTTTGTTACTTTCTGTGCTGTTCTATTATTTACGGGTGCAGTTGCTAAATCTGCACAATTTCCCCTTCATGTATGGTTACCTGATGCTATGGAGGGACCCACTCCTATTTCGGCTCTTATACATGCCGCTACTATGGTAGCAGCAGGAATTTTTCTTGTAGCTCGTTTTCTTCCGCTTTTCATAGTTATACCTTATATAATGAATTTTATCTCGTTGATAGGTATAATCACACTTTTATTAGGAGCTACTTTAGCTCTTGCTCAAAAAGATATTAAGAGGGGTTTAGCCTATTCAACAATGTCTCAATTGGGTTATATGATGTTAGCTCTAGGAATGGGGTCTTATCGAAGTGCTTTATTTCACTTGATTACTCATGCTTATTCCAAAGCATTATTATTTTTAGGGTCTGGATCCGTTATTCATTCAATGGAAACTATTGTTGGTTATTTATGGATTGGTTATAGCATTAGCACTTTTATTTGCGAATCCTTTTGTTTAATTATTTAATCTTAGAAATAGTCAAAATATGTATTTTGACTATTTTATTAACTTCGACTTGTCGTTTGCTTTTTAAAATTATATCAATAGTTCACTCCTACAATTCCTTATTCGTTGAGAAAATAACCTACGGGAAGGGCTGATTTGTAGATGAGGAATTAGTATACCGACTCACTTTCACCCTTCCCATCCGAAGTCCAAACTCTTTTTAGAAGATGTTGCAACAATCAAGAGATAGTTCATACTTGATAACATAACTCGAATATTTTGCAACTCAATTTCAAATAAAAAAAAGAAAAGAATAAATAACAAAGAGGAGCAAAGTGATAGAAAAAGAACTCTGGTCGATTTTTTAGTTTATCTATAGATTTTTTAGGCTATCTAGAAGAGGAGATGATATTATATGAAAAATGTAACCGATTCTTTCGTTTCTTTGGGCCACTGGCCATCTGCCGGGAGTTTCGGATTTAATACCGATATTTTTGCAACAAATCTAATAAATCTAAGTGTAGTGATTGGTGTATTGATCTTTTTTGGAAAGGGAGTGTGTGTGAGTTGTTTATTTCAAGAATAGGCTGTATCCAATCAGCTGTACCCTTTTCCGTTATAACTAGGAAAGAAAGGTGCATGATCTCGCGAATTACTTCTTAAGAAATTATATGTAAGAACCACAGCATTTCGTGATTCATTGGTAAATCCACTTTGATTCTCTAGCAACCAATAAGGTGGGGCTCTTAAGATGGTTAAAGCAAACCGTTTGAAGTCTAGGCACAGCATGGTACTCTTTCAACCACTATGTTAATATAGAAATGGTTTTTAAGTGAATATTTTATCAATATAGAACACTCATTTTGATAAAATGATTTGAACCACTTTTTCGAAAAAATGGACATTTTCTCTGTTTTATCGAATGCTGAATTGACGACCTATGCCTTATGTATAAGTAAGAAGAATTTTTTGGATTTGAAATGAAGAAAAAAAAAAGAAACAACTTTGCTGACAATTACATATTTTTTATTTTGTCAGAAGAGTCCTCCAAGTATTTTGTTTTTGTATTAGATTCATTTTTTTGACTATGAATAAAACAGAGAGGTAATCTTGCTGCTGAGGGTAATGTAATTATCCGTGAGGCTAGCAAATGGAGTCCTGAACTAGCTGCCGCTTGTGAAGTATGGAAAGAGATCAAATTTGAATTTAAACCGGTGGATACTTTGGATGAGGAAAAGGATGAGGAAAAGAAAGACTTTCATTACGGTATTTCTGAACAAGTTCCTGGATAACAAGCCTAAAGGTTTTCTTATTGAAGATATCGATATTGATGATAGTGACAATATTGATGCTAGTGACAATATTGATGCTAGTGACGATATTGATGCTAGTGACGATATCAATCGTGACCTTGATACGGAGCTGGAACTGCTAACTATGATGAATGCGCTAACTATTGATATGATCAACCTTTTAAGCCAACTTGGGTATTGAGTATTTATTTAGACTTACAACCAACTTCTTGGCAATGGAAAGTTGAAATTCTGGAAAAAGAGTCAAATTGAATATCATTCAGATTCATATGTGTAAATATAGCCAACACACAGTTTTTTTATGGATTCATTTGGTTCTTTTGAGTCTTGCTCGAGCCGGATGATAAAAACTTATCATGTCCGGTTCCGTCGGGGGATGAATCTATAAGAATTCACCTATCCCAATAACAAAAAAACAATACCGATTCGATCCGAGCTCTTGGAATTGGAATAAGTTCGGCAGCGGATCACGAAATCTTGGTGATCTTCTCTATATAATGAACGGGGAGTCTGCTTTAAAATCGGCCGCCCTGCACCCACCCCAGAGTATATGCTTCAACAGGAATCACACAAGGGTAGATTAGAAACCTCTGGTAAAATGCCCGCCCGTCAACCGGCGATTACATAGTCAAAGTACATTACATAGTCCAGGGATTGGCGACTTACCCATTCAGTGACTTTGGCCCTGGACGTTCCCAAAAGGGATTGGGTCGGGTCAATTCAATAATCGACGCCTGTTGGCATTCCACCCTTCCTTCTCCCTTCAGGGCCTATCCGAAAGAGAATCCAGTACTTCTTGGTCGTGAATATCTGAACTGGTTGTTCGCTGTTCAAGAATTCTTGTTTGGGAAGTTCATACCATCCATACCATACATAGTGTTTTGATCTAAGATTTCAATTCTTCCGTGTTTCGGCAGTAACATATTGTTCCATGGAGTTAAGGTCCAAAATATGGAAGAAAGGAGCGTTTCCACCACTCTACCACCCAGTCAATTCTGTCCCACTTAATCCCTCTTTCATAGCCACATATCTTTCCGGCTAAGGAATGGGAAATCTTTCTCCTGTTACATGAATCCAATTTTCATTTCATCCGGGAAAAGCCATCTTTTTCTTAACAATGTCTTTGTCATTTGATCCAATAGTGTTCCGTTAGATAGGAACAGAGTTGATAAATACTGATAACTCTCGGATAGAGTATTAGAACGGAAAGATCCATTAGATAATGAACTATTGGTTCTAAGCCATCTCTGACGATTAATCAACAATTCGAAGTGCTTTTCTTGTGTATTCTTGATAAACCAGCATTTATATATAGATGTAGGAGGATCTGTTTGGGAAGTAAGAAGCCCCTTTGACATCTCTTCATCTGCAAATAATTCTCGATGTGAAAACACAGAGCCAGGGAGCTGATCTTTGAATAGGAAAAAGAGCGGATCTGCAGGGTCCCAAATGAATTGGCTTATTCGAAAAAGGCCTTGTTCTTTGGAAGATCTATCTCGTGTCTGGTACTGCATGGTTCCACTCTGCAAGAACTCCGAATCATTCTTTTGAAGCTCATCCTCTTCATCATAAATGATCCGCTTGCCCCGAAATGACCTGGACCAATAGGGAAATCCCAATTCATTGGGCCTTTCGATACAATCAAATAGAAAGCCCCAAGGGCGCCATATTCTAGGAGCCCAAACTATGTGATTGAATAAATCCTCCTCTATCTGTTGCGGGTCAAGGGCTCCTTCTCCCTCCCCTTCTTCAAACTCCGATTCGTATTTTTCATAGAGAAATCTCTGATCAAAGATAGAACAAGATCCATTTTGCATCATATCTAAGGGATTCCTCGGTTCGGGCCGAAGAAGCAATGTCACTCGATCATTATCAAACGGACTGCAATCTTTTTCTGTCCGTGAAGATCCCACCAGAGCGCCTTCTACTTCTAATAAGCCATGAACTAGATCCGAATCATTCTCAACGAGTCCATAAGAAGTGATCCCCTTTTTTCATCGGGTCCGGGTAGAGACCAAAGATCTTGAGCGACCGATCCGGCAGAACAACTCAAAAGATAAAGAAGTATCGTTAATTTCTTCATGCTCGTTCCAAGTTCGAAGTACCATTTGTACAAATAAGAATCCCCTTCGTTACATGATTTCTTCTTCATATAGATAGATATAGGATCTATGGGGCAATTACTTAGAAGTAAATTTTGTGCTACAGCCCTTCCTATCTGATAGAAAAGGATCCCATGATCCTGAACCGATCTTACCTGGGATCGCAAATCCCAAGTTTGTCTATGAAGAGCGGATCTAATTGTATTAGTGTCTATAATTGATTTCTTCTGTGTAATACTAATCGATAGGGCCTCATTGGTAAGTGCTACAAGATCTCTTGCATTGGAACCCATGGTTATGGATCCGAATCCGTTAGTATGGAACATTTTCTTTTCCAAGTGAAATCCCCTAGTATATGAAAGAGTGAAAAAGTGCTTTCGTTGTTGTGGACTAAGAAGCCTTCGTATCTTAATGCACGTATTTAATTTATTCGGAGCTATTAGAGCGGGATCCACTTTTTGGGGAATATGAGTCGAAGCAATAACAAGAATATTTCTAGTGGAACATCTTTTAGAGAGATGGTTCACTAATAGACCGAGGGATAAGTAATTCGACTCATTGACATCCAGATCATGAATGTTTGGAATCCATATTATGCAAGGAGACATTGCTTTTGCTAATTCAAATTGAAGGGTGATATAAAATCGGTCTATTTCCGGCATC